>JAFVLL020036575.1:0-37498 GCA_021397915.2 Tor tambroides | reverse complement strand
TTTGATGTCGTACAGGTCAGTATAGTGCTCTAAAGCTCTCTGCAGAAGCCCTGCCTTCTCACACAGCTGGGCAATGTGGGCACGATCGTAGTTAGTGAACATCTGATTTCCTAGGATGGCATCTGCAACCTGCAAGAGACCGTTTTGCTTGAAAATAGACTAACACAATTGCAATAAGTGTATCCAGATACCTTTCAGTGTGCAGTGTGTACCTGTGGTGCATGCATCAGGTTCATCTCCAGCAGGCGGGTCTGCAGTGGACCTTCTGATGGGCGGTTGTTTTTCAGAGCATCCAAAAGGAAGGACGTGCACTGCTGGACCAGGTTATACTCCATAAACACATCAACGATCTGGGAGAAAAACACATTTTTTCAGTGAACGTCTTTCTGAGCTCATTAAATGAGGTTTAACAAACAGCCCCTGGGTCACATGGTTTCTCTCGGAATCATTTGAAATCTTTCTTCTCAACCTCCCACTTCTTTCTTCTCCTCTCCTCCTCTGTTCCTGACCTGTGTGATGTCAGCCAGCGGTTCCTCATCCTGAACGAGCATCTGAGCAAACTGCAGACCCTGATCCGGACTGATCCGCATCACGTTCCTCAGCAGGAAGATCCAGTCTGGAGTGTAGCCCACCTATCAACACCAAACGAAGTATGAATGTGTTTTAAAACCTGTTTTATTGAAGTCTATTTTAATGTATTCAATATTTTTTAACCTTAAAAATTGACTGATCAGTCATCATACCTTTTTGGCATACAGGACAATCTTGGGGAACTGGCCGGTTTCTGCAAAACACTGAATGACTTTGTTGGGTACGTTGGCCCTCAGGTAGACACTAAGAGCAAGAGTGGGGTCCACAGATTTCACCAAGTCACCCAACTCCTCTGAGCATTCAAGCTGAGGAGAAACGACAGAAATTCACAATTAAGGTTAAACACAATTTAAGAGTGCTGTGTGAATTAAGACATTTGATTCTTAAGAACCGATTCTTTTGACAAAATGATTCCCAAAAAACGTGCCACTACTCTAGACTTCAGTATCACATGATCCTTCACGAATCATTCTAATATACTGATTTGGTGCTCAAATAACATTATCATCATTATCACTTTTTTTCAGGATTATTTGATGAATAGAAAGTTCAAAAGCATTTATTCCAAACGTAAATCTTTTGTAACATTATGAAAGTTTTTAACAGTCATTTCTGGTCAATTTATTGCATCCTTGCTGAATAAATCTGTTTAAAAAAAACACAGATTTTCTCAATGGTTGTGAAGGAGGGTCCAATTGTAAGGTTCAAATGAATACAAGGAAAAGTTCATTTGGTATGCTGCTTTTTGTGTGTATTTTTTTTTCTTTTCAGAGTATTTCAGGACTGAGCATAGCATCATGGTCCACAACTCTCCAAATAAAGCATGGTTGTGGAACAACAAATCACGTCAATTCAATCAATAAACCAAGTCGAGAGATGTAACTTGTTGAGACTATGAGAAAGAACATTTTATTTAAGTTATTTTAAGTGCAGATTGTAAAAAACAGACTGGAATGAAACCCAAGACTTTCCTCTGTGCTTTAGAAGGAAAAAACCAAAACACCCCTCTCCCCACATAACAAACACATGACATCACATCTAAAGCAAACATCTTAGATAACAGACACACACATTCACATACAAACATAGTCGTTCTCATAATCCACACAGTCTGTTTTCACACAGACCCCTTTGTCAAAAATATGGAGGCATTCTTTCTGTTTGTGGGGGGGAAAAAATGCATGCAAAGAGCACACCCTGTTCCCTGAGCCTCTCGCACAAACACACACACACACACACATACGCGCGTACAAGAGGAAGAGGCTCTTGTGGGTGTACGTGGAGATAACCATCTCCTCTGCGACCTCCTCCACATACCTTGTCCTCCTTCAGCCATTTCTCCAGAAGTTGTTTGCGCCCCTGCTGAAGGACGGGTCTACACAGCTCCAGAGACTCAAACTTGTTGAGCTGGCCCTGGTCCAACAGGATCCCGAAATACTGCAGAAGTGGAGATGTCTGGCCGGGCTGGGCTGGGACGCCCTGGAACCGGCGGATGGTGTCAGGAGTGCGCAGGATACCCTGAGATAAACAAGAAGTGACGACAAGTGTTACATAATAATGCTAAAATGTTTCATATTATATGATAAAAAGTAAAAGTGCTTTATTTAAACTAATTCTAATAATTTATTCTATTTAATTTAATTAATAATTTGTTATTACAACATGAATATTCAGCCCTACTCACCTTTGGAGCATTAGCTGCCACTTTAGCTGCCTCTGAGTAGTTTCCTGCAGCAAAGAGGTTGTTAAACTTGCGGGCAAACAGCTCCTCGGCTCCTGCCAGATTATTTCGGACCGCCATCCGTAAAGCCAGGTCTGGATTCTGCAGCACATTGGTGATGTACTGGATGATGTTCTCCTCCTCAACACACACTGACAACACCTACGACACAAACACACACAATGGAGTAATACAATTTGTGATTTATGTTTGCAATTACATTTAGTCATTTAGCAGACGCTTTTATCCAAAGCGACTTACAGAATGAGGACAATAGAAGCAATCAAAACCAACAAAAGAGCAAGAATATGCAAATACTATGACAAGTCTCGGTTAGCCTAACGCAGTACACATAGCAAGGTTTTTTTTGTTTTGTTTTTTAAAGAAAACAAGTAGATAGAATAGAAAAAAAAGAGAGGCTAGTGTTTTTTTTCTTCTTTTTTTTAAGAAAACATGTATATAGAATAGAAAAAAGAAAGCTAGTGCTCACTCTCCATTGTAAACAAACCGCATAAGCTCACATGTGTTCTAGGTCAGACTATTCTGGTTCAAAAAAGTAGGGCTGTGATCCATGTCATCCTCTTTCACATTGAAATCCTCAGCCATTGTAACTTTTACATTGTGAGCTTTGGACGTTGGTACTGCTGGTAAAGATCTGCACATGGTCCTCATTTTCCGTTGTAAACAAACAGCATCAGCCTACGTGTGAATACGCACCCGCGCATACTTCATTATGCGACAGGAAGTTCTACAGACAACCGTGAATGTGCTGAGAACTGTTTGCCCAGTCTGTGGATTAAAGGTAATAATATTGTAAATAATGTTTTTTGCACAGTTCTTGCACAGACTGATCGTTTTGCTTCATAAGTCCTCAATGTATTGTCAGGAGCCATGGGTATTAATTTGGTCTTGCCTGTATATGTTTTTCTTTTTTTTTTTTGACTCTCAAATCACTAAGGACAACAGTTTCACCTAAAAATCTTCTTTACTGTTCTACTGAAGAAAAGAGTCATCTACATCTTGAATGGCCTAAGGGTGAGTAAATTAACAGCAAATTTAAATTGGAGTAAACTATACCTTTAATATTACTGTTGCAGGTATTTTTGTTATCGTTACTATTATTGCTGTTAATAATTTAACTATTTGTTAAAGAGATAGTTCACCCAAAAAAAAATGAAATTTCTGTCATTAATTACTCACCCTCATGTTGTTCCAAACCCGTAAGGCCTTTGTTCATCTTCAGAACACAAATTAAGATATTTTTGATGAAATCTGAGAGCTTTCTGACCCTCCATAGACAGCAATACAACTACCACGTTCAAGGCCAAGAAAGGTAGTAAGGACATTGTTAAAATAGTCCATGTGACATCAGTGGTTCAACCTTAATTTTATGAAGATACGAGAATACTTTTTGTGCGCAGAGAAAACAAAAATAACGTCTTCATTCAACAATTTCTTCTCTTCAGTGTCAGTCTTCGACACGCGTTCACGACAGTACCATGACGCATACGTGTGGTGCTGCTGACGCAGGAGCCGGCATTCTGACGTAGAACACAGATACGCACAGCGTTTACAAGCAGAGGAAGCGTCATTTTCATTTTCACTAACAGAAAATAGAAATAGAAAAATGTTTTCATTGCACAATGTTTCAAATGTTTTCTTTTCTCAAATTTTCTCACTACAGCTTTAAGCATCTTCACACCAAGGAGGTGCAAATAGGAAATTTCCTTGGTAGTTTTCTTGGTCACTTTTACCTGCATAAAACTAGCTGGAAAATCCATCACACATAGCACATCTGATCTGCTATATAATATCAATGACCCTAAATGAGAAAACGTAACACCTCGTATCAGCTAACCTCCTCACACTGTGGCTGAGGTGCATACTAATGCTCGTCTCTAGTATGTAACATGATCACATGCTGGGGTGCAGTGAGACGTGAAAGGTGTCTCCTTTCAACCAAGATATCACTGCTTTGACCAAATGTCTTGTATCTTTATTTCCTATAAAACAGTACTAATAAGATCTCTAGGAATTAATGACCAGCCAAAAGGTTGTTTGAGAGATGTTTAAAGTTTGACATTATCACTGTAGATGTTTGGCCAAGAGAAGCCGCCAAAAGTCCATCAAAACACAATGTTCTGCAATATTTCTCTGGAGGTACAGTACATATTGAATCCTGGAAGGACGATTTCTTCAGCTACTAGGTTCAAATACTGACATCCACAAACCAATAAAACAGATTTATGATGCTTAACGCACGCTTAACTTGTGTGAACACAGATTAGACTAGACAAGTGAGGCCAGTTTATTATAAACAATCAAGATTTAAATGTTTTCCCCCAGTCTGGGACTATTTTAACTGCTTGCGACCAAGATCACATTGTAAATTTCTGTATCTCTGCTGTAAGTGCATGTTGTAAGTGTTTGTACGCTACTGTGTTCTAGATCGCCATCAGCAGGTCAAAGTCACAGGCGTTATTCTGCATGGATGAACATCACTCTCTGCTGAAACCCGCATGTCCCACCCCCAACAATATGGGTCAGCTTGCCCAGAGATGGAGGGAGGCAGAGACACTAAAGAGAGGAGTAAAAATAGAGCAGCTCATTGTGTCTATCAGCTTTCGTCCACAAAGAGGCAGTGAGAGAGAAAGAAAAAGAGAGGGCAAGCGAACGGGAGATTACATTTGCGTGTGTGTGATAGACAGACAGAAGCTGCAGTGGTCCACGGGGGAAGAACGCTGCACTGACGTCAATAAAAGCCCAAGGCCTGAGGAGATGATGATTGTAATAATGAGTCACTCCTGATAAGGACCCCAAACAACACAAACATCTGCACAGAGCACATCCCAGTATCTCTGTTATCAATCGGACAAAATATCCATTCCAGTTTCTTTAAAAAAAAAAAAAAAAAAATTATTATCTAATGCCAAATAATAAATAACACTTTATAACACTTAATATATATTTGCAATATATAATTTTTTATACATTCGCAAATGAGAAATGGACTTTTAGGCAGTGTGGCAAAAACTCAAAATAATAAAAATAATGCAATTTAGATTAAAAAGTGTACAAAAATAATTTCTAAATAATTTGGATAGTTATTAACCATGACAGCAACAATAATAACTATAATAATAATAATTATTATTATTATTATTATTGTTGTTAAGTTAATAAGTTTATTTATCTGTGATGAATTGCTGTAAGTTGCTTTGGAGAAAAATGTAAATGTATTTGTTTATTATGTTAAAAAGTAGAAACACATTTTAATTGTATTATTATTATTATTATTATTATTATTATTATTATATAAACAGATTAACTATTAACGAAAAGATACATTATTAAAAATCATAAATTATTACTGCTAAATTAACTAATACTATTACTAATTATTCACAGTATATTACTAATTATTATTACTAGTGGCAATAAGATTCATAATAATTATAATAATAATAATAATAATAATATGTATCTGCTTTTTTGCATAATAAATAAACATTGTTAATCATTTTAATCTATTTGTTTATTATGCAAAAAAATGTTTTGCCATAAAACAAAATCAACTTGTATGTGTAATTTAACATAAAACAATGTGTAGTGGTTTTATTACATAAATTATTATTTTTCTTTTATTCCGTAAGAACTGTCTAGGGTCTGAAGTAGTCATGTTACAGCTGTATAGTAGGCCTGATTAAAGAAAAAAGGGAGGGCAAAGTGTGATGTCACAGAAGCTGATGATGCATTCTGCCTACGCGCACTGTGATTGGCGGTCAGGTTCTGCCTCTGTTAACGTGAAAGGATTTAGGACGCCAGTCAATGCCTCCCAAGGCAAGATCACATGATAACTGCCACTTTTTTCCTCTTTCAGTCCGTCTCCCTCTTGCATTCTCCGCAGCTATTTTCAGTGAAGGCTCTCTCTCAAGGTCACTCCACTCACGAGTGCAGACGCAGCTGGGTAGAACCTGACATTTCATCACCCACCAGTGCTGACTGGTGCAGAGGACAGGAAGATGGAGAATGCCAGTACAAGCAGGGGAAATAGAGTCAGGAAGAGAGATCTGCATTCCTTTTCCTTTACCTAAACTTAAATAAATCCTATTCAGACATCTATCCATAATACACTAGATCTTACTACCAACATGTTAAATACGATCAGTGCATTAACGCTTTCACCTTTGTGATGTTGTGCATGGCATTGCTGGTTGACCCAGGTGGAGGCTCTGTATTATTGACAAAGGTAACAGTGCGGTTCAGCGTGACACAGTTTGAATTGGCTTTCTGTTACCCGCTGAATAATTTAGGACTTTCTCTGGCATGACTGGAAAATTATTTACATGCTCGTGGGATCCATTAACAAACTCATAATGGAGCATTGTGAACAGAGAGAGTCTGCGGAACACTGATACTGAACACCTGTTTATTTATAACCTAAGATCCAGAAGAAATGTATCCCATTTTGACATTATCTATAAATCATAATGCTTCTATTGACTATGGTGGTCTGGACTTCAAGTGGAAATTTCAGGATGAGAGATGCTTCAAGCTATGCTGAGAGGAAATGAAAAAAGATGAAATCTGCAGAGGGAGGATGGGTGGTTTCCATGTCTCAGTAAGACGAGGGTATTAAATGTTCTGCCTCTGGGGTAATCAGCTGAGCTGTGTTGTGTCCTCCTCAGATTCCCTCTGACAGAGTGGAGATCCAACCAAACACACACATATAGAGCTCCACGGTGCAGGATCAAAGTGACACAGCTGCTAGAAATTTGAAATACTGACACTAATTACAGCTGAAGCGTGTAATTTTTCTTCAGAGTTAATATAATTCCTCCTAACTCAGCTTAATATGCAGAGACAACTATAAGTAAGCCATTTGAAGGTTGATTTCCCAGGAAATTGTAAATATTGTGGCACTTTTATCATTGCTCAGTTTAAATCACATGCCATTTATGCCACTTGGGTTAATCTGAATTTAATGTTCAGCATGTACCTGTCCTTTCCTGTTCACGCCGATGATTCCAGCTGTGGCTTCGTGGGGTGCTGTCACAAAAATGGTCTCTCCGCTGATTCTGTTCATGTAGATGCAGGTGCCAGTCTCCAGGTCATACAGATGAATGTAACCGTATTTAGTGATGAGAAATACGACATCCTGTTTGGAGCTGATCTGTGTGATGAGAAATAAGTTGCAAGGTGGTGAGTTCAAATCTGGATGAATTTACATTAGTATTCAAAACTTTGGAACTGGTATTTTTTGTTTTTGTTTGTTTAAAAGAATTCTCTTGTGCTTAAAAGGCTGCATTTATTTAATCAAAAATACAGTAAAAATAGTAATACTGTGAAATATCAGAATATATTCTATAATGTAATTTACTCCTGATGGCTTTTCCTGATTCCAGATATTCCATTACTCCTGTCACATGATCCTTCCGAAATCATTCTAATAAGCTGCTCAAAAAACATTTCTTGTTATTATCAATGTTGAAAACAGTTGTTCTGCTTAATATGTTTGCGGAAACCATAATTTTTGTTTCAGGATTCTTTGATGAATATTAAGCTCAAAAGAGCAGCATTATTTGAAAAAGCTGTGACAACCAGTAAAAGAAGGAAGGAAGAAACAAAGTCTCTTTCCAAGAAACCACATACTTGCATGGCAACGGGGAAGTCATTCTGTGCTTCTGGAGGGAAGAACACATCCACGGCTTTCTTTGGGAATGGCTGGTTGCCGGTTGGTGGCGTTCCCACTTCAATAATGTGAAGCTGCATTATGAATTCTTTAGTTAATTTCATGTTGTGAAGTAATACACACAAAATAATGCATAAGTGACAATAATAATGTATAAGTGACAAATGAAGTGATCATCAATAATTAGCCCTGGAGAATAATTTAAAAAGAGCATGTTGTTTTAACAATATTATTAACATACATCTGAAACTAAAACTAGCTAGCGACACGACCTCTTCCTCAAAAACTGCAGTTTCCACACAAAAAAACTGCCCAAACTACTTCCTCTCCTTCTTAGACAAATGTGACCCTGGATCACAAAAGCAGTCTTAAGTCGCTGGGGTATATTTGTAGCAATAGCCAAAAATACATTGTATGGGTCAAAATGATTGATTTTTCTTTTATGCCAAAAAGCATTAGGACATTAAGTAAAGATCATGTTCCATGAAGATATTTTTTAAATTTCCTACTGTAAATATATCAAAACTTAATTTTTGATTAGTAATATGCATTGCTAAGAACTTCATTTGGACAACTTTAAAGGCGATTTTCTCAGTATTTTGATTTTTTTGCACCCTCAGATTCCAGATTTTCAAATAGTTGTATCTCGACCAAATATTGTCCTATCCTAACAAACCATACATCATTTGAAAGCGTATTAATTCAGCTTTCAGTTTATGTAGAAATCTCAATTTTGAAAAATTGACACTTTTGACTGGTTTTGTGGTCCAGGGTCACAAATGTGTTATGAATACTGGCAGTGTACACATCTTTGCTCAATAAAATGTTTTTAGTTTATACAATTAAATGTGATTTCAAAAAAACATCTGAAAACGCACCTTTCCTCCTGCCTGACCTCGCACTGCAAAACAGAAGAGAGTGGATTCTTCTGAATTTCCCTCCATTTTGAACTGGCCAAAGGCAGCGGCGTGACCCTCGATAGGCTGTGACACCTTCCTGTCAACTGAGTATAGCTGCATGGCACCAACAACTCTGTTTTGCTGTAACAAGAAACAGAATACTTCAGAGATTTGGAAAAACACCCTTGAAAACAATATCTCAACTTGAGCATGTGTATGTCCAGAACAAGAGCAGTAGTGTGTATGAATCCAGAATGTTTATTTAGAATGATGATGACACCTGAGCAGAAATGCCAATGAGCAGCAGCCACTTCTGCTTGGCATCAGTGCGGTAATTGATGATTTGACAGCCTGCCAGGCTGGAATGTCTGTCGAACACTTTGACCGGCTGAGAGTCTCCCTCCATGCTCCAATGATAGACGGCGTTATCGGTCACCAGGGCAATGGTGTTAAGAGAGATCCACTTCCAGAAAGTGACATCATCAGTCATGGTGTGGGCTTTCATCTTACTCTTCATCTCGATGTTAAAGATCTGAAGGGTTTTGGCAGCTGGGAGGAATAAAGAGGAGAAACACCATGAAGAAAACATTTCATGTTTACAGACATAAAACAATTGAATTAGATTACAAAGACATCAGGGTAGAAATATTGTCAGTCATGGCTGGAAATGCATCAAGCAAGCCCACCATGACAGCTCATTCAGCAGTTAAGACAAATGAAGCAAAGCAATCAAAAAGCAAATGTAGAGAAAATTTGTGAAAGGAACAAAATTTAGACAACTGAAATTAAACACCAGAGACTGATTTCATCTTAGCACAAGGCTTACTGTACACTGTGGCTTGCGAATAATGCGTGTTATGGGAAAGGAAAATGTGGCGGCAACTCACCTGATTAACTTCCAACCAATAATTTATAAAAACACTAATCTAATTACTTCCTTCAAGCCTCAGTTAATCTGAAGTTTGTGTATCCCTACAATTAAGACGAGGATTGCAGTATAACACAAAGGTTTCTAAAGTCAACATGAAATTCACCCGTTTTTTACTTTCCCAACATGGTTTTGTACCAGCTTTCGAGGAGGCCATTTGACCAGGATGTGGAGGCTGAAAGTCAAGATTTTTCCCCCCCAAATTGATCATAATTTGCTATTAGTCTATTAGCCTTCACATTAACACAAATCAATGTTAAATTATTGCATAAACTATTGGCATGCTTTTAAGACATTCATTTACAACAGCAGCCCAAAATAATGTCTAAATATTGAGGATTGGTTAATGTTTCCCCAGCCTCTGCGACTTAGACCTCAACAAAAAATGAAAGCTGTTTCAGAGACAAAACAAGTTATTACACTTTATTCAGACACTTAGACACTTGTTTGTTTTTTAATAAAATGTACACAAATGATTAAAAAAAAAAAAAAAAGTGTATTAAGGAATTAAATGTCAATGTCTTGACTTCAAACAGCTTGCTGGTCAAACCTATTTTCTCTGTGCTGGCATTATTAAAGTCACAATGAAACGGAAGTAGTGACAGATTGTTTCTTCTGTATTATGATATACATCTGAGAGACAGGGATTATTGAAAAAATGTAGGGCAGGAACAGGTTCTACCCATTGGTTGTTGATTGGATTTTGAGATGTGGGCAGCTTGAGGGAATGGGGTTTAAGTGGCCTATGATTGGAAAAGTGCTGCATCTGTCAGAGAGAGATAAGTCTGTAGTTTTGACAGAAAGATTGAGTTTGATCAAGGTTACAAAAAAAGAAGAAACATATACATGCATGAATCAGTCACACTAAGATCAATAACATGCATTTGGAAAATAGATTGGGTGAATTTTCATTTCATGCCGACTTTAAATTCTTAGTAGAACTACCCTAAGATTGCAGGATGCTGTGAAGCTGATTACTGCAGAAGTCAGAATTTAGTCTATTTGCATCAACAGTAGCATAAATGACTATTTACAATGATTATGAAACCTGACGACACCACGTTTCAGGCCTGTGTGGACAGATTCCCATAATACAACCTAACACTCAAATCACATGATAAATGTGGGAGCCTGAGCTTTACAAAATGAAAAAGGGATAGAAGGGATTTGAATCTACATTCAAGACTGTCTAAACATCCTTAAGAGAAGATGACGACAACATCTTAACGTTATATACGTCAAGGAGTTAAAATCCTGCTTTCATGCATCTAACTTCATATAGAGTGCCATTCCAACCAAGCTCTAACTTAAGACCTTAATTAATTGGTTCATATCTGTTTATATGCAGTGTCAAGACCAAAAGCAGAACCGAGCAAGTCAACATTACTTCAGGTTATTGCTCAGGAAATGTGCTGGTTGATTCATACAGGATATTGTGAACCAAAAATAAGCTAATAAAATGGTTTGTAGCCACAAACAAGCAATCGATTAAAAGCTAATCTAATTTTAAACTGCGACAGTGACTGTTCTGGCTCTCCAATGCAAGCCATTCACTGCTCTTTTTTTCCTCTATTGAAAAGGCAAAGCAAACTGGTTTTATAGTACAAATAAACTTGCTGAAAATTAGATTTATTATTCCATGCCATTCATTACATTGTTTAACATAGCAATTACAATTAATATCATGCTAAGAACTGGAGAGATGACTATAAAATAGTGTTCTGTACAGCATGACAAATCTTTCATCTCCACACAGGCACTGAGCTTATTGCAAAAGCTACGGATATTTATTCAAACACCAACTAAGACTCTGATACTGTGTTAGTCACAGAGTTGCTACCTAAACACAAGCTGCACAGTGACCTAATGGACTATGAACTACCACAAGAACCATAAAACTATGAGGCTACCTTTACCCAGGTTCGTTTACATGGACTTGAAATTTATATGGAGACGCCTGATGTTAAGATTACACAGAGAGGGTGGAAAAAAGGACTCAATATGGCAAGCATTTAAAATTATAATAATTAAAATTAAACAAAGAAAAAAGCAAATGTATGCCCAACAATATTTCAAACCCCAGAAAGAGAAACTTATGTCTATGGAAACATGATGCTATGAATTTTGTGAAAGTTAAATCCTGTTTAGCCAAAGTGGGTTAATTATGTGGTACATTGTTGGCTAAACAGACTTTATCTATGTAAACAATATCAGAGAGATGCGAAGACATGTTTGCTTTACATTGCCTATCATGGCTTGAATTTGCATGGGGCCTAAGTCCGAACCTTGAGGCACACCTCTCCTATATTTTCAACAGCAATACTGTTGATTTTTGAAAACTGCCGTTGTTCTCATAACACACTCACTACAATCAAGATCAGAAAATATTTAGATTTTTTAGTGTCATGTTCATGTCATAAATATTTAAATGGGTATTTGCCAAACAGACAGGAACAATGTGTGTGCAGCCTAAAGTATTATTTATTAAATTTTCTGGCTTGAAGTGGAGGCTCTAGAAACACCTACACAGGGTTAAGCAATGAGGCCAAACAACTCTACATAATGTTCATTTTAGAAACAGGATTATAACTTTCACAAATTACTGTACCAAAATGTTAACTCACCGTCTGCATACACATGAGAAAGCAGCAACAAAAAAAAGGAAACAAAACAAAAAGACAAAGCAATTATGGCTGCATGACAGAAAATACACAACATATCATGTTACTGTAAGCTAAGATGTAGCCTATAATGAGGAAAATGCAAAAAACATTTGCTACAGAAATTGGTCTAACATAATTTAAACTAAATAGGAACTCTGGGTGAATGAATGAAGTTTAGAAAACAACACATTTATATTCTAGTTTCAACAACAATGGATTGTATCAGTCCTACGATTCAGTTGAGCTAAAAATGCAGTAGTCATTACAATTAGGTTAATATGAGTATCCCTGGAACTAATAATTTATATCTCCTACCTTTAAGTGCAATGACTTTGCTCGCAGGGTTCATGATGGCGCTATCTGCAGAGATGGGCCTGCGGATGGGGGTGTTTGGGTCCGCCATGTCAATGATCACCACCTGTGCCTGTTCTCCGACCTTCTCCCGGATACAGATGAACTTATCAGATTCCATCGTCAGGGTGCTGAACCCGATGTTGGCTGGGTTGATTCCCAAATTTTGGAGCTAGGAAAAAGAAACAAGTTTTACTTGCTTTCATTTGAATTAATGTATTATTTCCCAATGAAAATTAAATCTTCACAAATCTTAAAACTTCACAAAGGGGGAATGCTTCCTAAATGATATCAGGCTTCTCTTTGAGCCTGTAAACCTTTCTAAGAATTGATCTTTAAAGAAAAATTAATGACTACATGTCCCACACTAGATTAAAATGGATCTAAGGCATAATTTACAAGGGACACAACCAGAACAAACAGCAAAGAACTTAGTTCCAATATAAAGGTGCCTTTGTTATCACAAAATTTAGGCAGTAGCAGTGTCTCTTATTTTGAGACTAGCATTTCATTAATAGATATTTTTTCTAAAAAAAAATAAAAATAAAAGAAGGCACAGAACCAGCAAAACCTCTCTTTCTCCACCCCACTGAGCTAAACACATGGCTTTGCTGTCTGAAAAAGGCCTTGAGGAATTTATCTCAGGGACACACAAAGAACAGATACAAGAAAAATAAACTCATTTTTAAACAAGACTCCTTACTGAGAATTTTGTTCTACAATCACATACAATTAGCAATCTTGAATATGTATCTAACTATTTGGACTTTTTTTTTTAAATCATGTAACATTTTGGCATTCCACAATTCAACTGAACACAATTCAATTCAAATGTTAAAAGTGTTGTTTTGTTTTTTGTTTTTTCGTTGTAACATTCAATAATTTCCACTGAATACTGATGAACTGGCTCAATAGGGCTAAATTACAACATATGCACAAAAAAGAATGGTGGTAATTTGTACAGAAAATACTGTACAAATGCTACAGTAAATACCTGTTAATTGGTTACTTGGTTATTTTACCATACATGTTGAAAATTTGTTTAACATCACATAAAATTTTACTTCACAATTCTGCCAAAATGGATGCAAAAACTAGTAAGTACTGTAAAATCTACATTGGGAAAAAAAAAGAAAAATTACATTCCCAGAAGTCCCTTCAGTTATTAGAAGCACAAACTGCAACAGTCACTAACAAGCTAACCTTTTTAACAAGCACACAGAAGCTATGTATCTGGAAAGATCAGAGGAGAGACAAAAGCATTTCCATCATTTAATAGAGCACTTGAACATCTTCAGTTTCCCTCAATTAACTCAGATACAAACACAGCAGGTCAGACTTTCCTGGCACAAGACGCTGAAAAAATTCAGTAAGACAACAGCCAATAACATCTATCAATTTGAAAAGGCATTCAGTAATTACAGTACAAACAGAAAAAAAGCTAATTATAGACCTTTAATGCACAGAGTTAATTATTAAGCAATCACTCTTCAACAGTTGCCTTTTAATGCTTATGCTGATGGTTTTAATTTGATCAATAGTCAAGTGATAAATATCATTCGCACTTCTTCCAGCTATTTTTTCCTCATCAGGACGTTATGCCAGTTAACACTCAACAATGACACCAAACTCATATCCACTAATGAAGCCTGTTTCAAAGCTGGTTTCAATCTATTAAAGAGACACTTCTCATGTCTTAACTATTGAAACTAAACCAACCATGATGAGACTCAGGTATCAGTCAAGTATAGACAAAAATAAAAGTCAGTGGGACACCAACTCAGCAGCACCACACAAACTGTCTTAGAAGTCTGAGTCACCAAAGGCTCGGTCAGAAAGACTGACCCTGAGACTGAGAATAATCTGCACTTCCACACAGGAAAACAGTGTGTTCTGCACGCTAATAAAAGCTGATCTTTTCTTGTACAGTAAATTAGTCTAATTCTATGATTCACACCATATGACTAAGCACCACATGTAGACGAGAAAATGCAGCGACATCAAATCTGAAAAGAGACTTACATTTGAAATAGGTTCAGAGAGGAGCAGAGGAGGAGGATTTAGTGTAGGAGATATCTTGACTTCAGGCATTTTCAACTAAACTGACAGCTGCTTCTGTATTGACTCTTCTAATACCAAGTCAGATGGCTAAAAGGCTGAAGTTGTAGCTTACAGCCAAAACTCAGAATTGGTTTTTATCAGCCGCCAGACAGATCTCGAATACCAGTAAGCTCAAAGGCGGCAGTCGAGATCGTGACACTGACACATCGCCAATCACGATTCTAATGCACCGTGCACCAGCTGCCGCACATCCTGAACTACAGAGATCAGAGCTGACAGCTGGATACACAGGGATGAGAAGTCTTGGTCTTATGTAATATCACTTAAAGCACTGAATGATGCTGGACAGGAGGAGAGTGCTCTGTGACATTAACACAGCTTTCAAGTGTTTAGCAGTTAGTTGCTAAGGTATTATAAGCTATGCAACCAAGTCCATTTATTTAGTCTAAAATTACAAATGATTTTGCAATGCATTTTGGGTTGATAACTGTCTCAAAGAGCAAAGCTGACTTAAACCTGACTTGAAAGTACGAAGATGAATGTAAGAGATAATTTAGTCAGATGCATTATTATTGTGAAAATATTCTACTTAATACAATGTTATACAACTACAAAAACATGTCTTCCAAAACTTGGAATATAGTGCATGAATCATTTGGACTACATTTATGATGGTTTTATGATGATTTTTTTAGAGCTATGACAGCCAATGGTCTCCATTCACTTTTACTGTATGGAAGAAAACAGAACCAACATCAGAACTTCTGCTTTTGTGTTCTACAGAAGAAAGAATGTCATAAGAGTTTGAGATGACATGAAAGTGCGTAAATGATGACATTCTTTTTTTGGGGGGGTAAACTAAACCAAATTACAATGGGTTGTGAATCTGTATATCTAATGCAGAATTTGTAGGTTAAATAATAAACATAATTGACTAATTATTGAGAAGGGCGGCAAGGACTTGGAGTTTTATACTTTAATTTGCTATTATTAAATTACTAAACTAAGAGACTAAATGTTAACTAATACTAGACAGTGAATAGTTAGATAAAGCATTTCATAGCTGGCTAAAGGTATCTCTGGCTCAAGCTGCAGCTCTCAGGCCTAATCAAAGAACAGGAAGCCCATTTTCTAGGAAGAGCTCAACAAAATCAGCAGCACCTTTTATCAATGGAGAGCAGACGTCGGCACACCCGAAGCCACACCCACATTCCTGTGTCATGTGGTACAGAAAGCCACATCACTAGATACTAACTGAAGAATTATGAAAAAATAATAATAACAGCAAAAATTTAAATTGGGCTAATTCTGAATTTCCCAATTTGTTATTAAATTCAGCTATTTTCATGGCAGGAACCCAGTAAAATCAGTAAAAACTAGGTATATAAACAAATACATATATTTAAAAAGGAGATAAGAGATAAACAGAAAAGATAAATAATTAACAGAAATATGAAATGAGAAATCAGAAAACAAACGACAAAATAATTAATTTAAAAAAAATGTAAAAAATAAATAAAAAAACATTGCTACTGAGAGAACAGTAGCCTGCTCACGGACATTTCTGTGACCTTTAATACTGCATCTCATAGATGACATCACACATGATGACATCACTGCTGAGCAGACCGTTCCGATTGGCTGAAGTCAAACCCTGCCCTTGTATGCTCTCAAAACGTAACGAGAGACACTGAAGCAAACACAAGGGAAAGAGCTCTCACTGCCGTAGCATCAGCCTTAGGCCAAGCGTGATTCATCCACAGCATGTAACCGCTGCTTGCTTCAGTGTCATCTCAGACATGCCCAGAAACTAACCCTGTTTCCCATTAGGTAGCTCACTGTCCAGCCTACAAGAACATGCTTTGTGGCTCGAGAAACATCTACTCGAAAATAGCCAGTTCCTTCCTGGATTTTTGTGGACCTCTCTGGTCTGTGCAAAGGAGGATGTGATATTGATTTTATCCTGGCAAAGAATTTGAATCAATAATTGCTAGCTGGTACAAGGAAAGCTGCTCTTTTTGTACCACAAATAATCAAGAGGAACATACTGATTACAGACTATTAATTAAATAAATAAATTTAAAAATTATATATAAAAAAAAATAAAAAATTATATATACACACACACACACACATATACATACATAAGACACAATAATAGCAACCTAACCCTAAGCCTATTCTTTAAAATAGTAATCTTTGATCTTGTCCAACTCACCAATGAGTTGTATAATTTTTTTTTTTTTAATGATATAATTATAACATTTTTGCTTTGTAAAGAAATTCATAAAGACACTGTAGCAGACAAATTGTAATTATCAAGCAGATCAAGCGCTGACAATCTCTCCCTTGTCTGCTGGTGTACTTGACTTCCCATTTTAGACTGTTTATTTTACAGTGGTTAGATAAAGATTAGTGCTGTAAACTTCAAGAGTTAGCAAACTACAGGCAAGATACAGGAAATGATGACATGAACAACAGATGAAGAAAGGAAAGAAAGCTGAATTAGCTGAATCATGCCTCATAAGAGTGCTTACCTATCTACACATTGAGATTTATTCAAACAAAAGATTCAGATGCAGAGTATAAGAGTGAGTCATGTGATTCTTTCATTTATACACTAACTAATGAGTTATTTTAACAATTAATACAATACATTATTACTTTTACTCATCAAAGATGCATTAAATTGATCAAAAGTGACAGTACAAAAGTTTTCTAATTCAAATAAATGCTTATTTTTAGAAATTTTATTCATTAAAAAATCCTGAAAAAAAAAATAAAAAAAAATCACAGTTTCCACAAAGATATTAAGAAGCACATCAGTTTTCAACATTGATAATAAGAAATGCTTCTAGAGCAGCAAATCAGCATATGAGAATGATTTCTGAAGGACTCTAAAGCCAGGTGAAAATTCAGCTCTGCCATCACAGGAATAAATTTCATGTTAAAATATATTAAAATAGAAAAATTTTAAATTGTAATAATGTGTCAAAATATTAGTGTTTTGACTATTTTTGACCAAAAAATAACTACACCTAGCATACTTTTTTAGAGGCAGGACCATCTGCACACAGAAATTTATTGCCAGCATTCTTAGCATACTGCTTCACAAACACTCACATGCTACAATCAGAGCACATTAAAGTTGCCCCCCTGCTGGTACTTTCACTGACCATCACCAGTGTGGCATTCCACATTAACCCTTAAGAATGGCCACAGACACTTGACTTTACTAGGTTAACTCAAGTGGTTATTCTGTTATGCTGACCTACACTACATTTGAAGTGTTCATGCATTTAGCACTTTTCTATGGACAAGCTTTGCTTTCACAAATCTGGGTGAGTGCGAGAAACGTTTAATACTTGAAGCGTCAAGTGCTTCTCTGAGTCGAAGCAGATAAATTCAGCACGTGGTTTAAATTCATGACTTTTTTAAGCACTCAGCACATTCTTTTCTCCAACCACCCGTGCTCGTTTAACCCTTTTCCTTCTCCGTCCAGGGAAAAATGGCACCTTGCTCAGCACAAAACCCTGATAGCAGAAGGCTCGGGGAAGGATACGCAATATGCTGAGGCTTGCACCACACTGTCACTGTCCTCCATAACAGGAAGCTGGGACCCATTGTGTAGAGAGCTAAATAAACATGTTAAAAGCTGTGACCATATGACCATAGGTGACATGTGACCAGCCTAGCAAAGCGGGAAAGGGAAAAGGAGGAATGAACATGCACAGTTCATTCAGTACTGAGCAGTTCAAAATGGATAATGGATCTCCATCCACACGAGATTGTCATGTGTGATCAGCAGGGTAGAGTTCAAAGACCAAATGCATTCACAGGGCTTCAAGGTAAAGTATTAAACAGCACCACATAAAATACAAGAAACCCATCTGCAGATCATCTGACTTGCCCCTGTATCAGGCTTATGTTACTCTTGAAACCAAGGAGTAATGTACTTAAGTGATTTGCACTGAAATCAATGCACTGCAGGTTATTAGAAACAACTAACTTGCTGCACTAATATGCATAACTAATGTGCAGCCAGAATCCAATGACAAATATAATACATTGTATTAGATTAAAACAGCCAGTGCCTGGTTTTTACAGCTTGCACTGCTTAAGCAATGAGAACATCTTACATATAGGTCTGCTGCCCCTGTATACCTAAAATCATCTAGTAAGGTATAATGCAATAATAATGTATATGGAAACAGGAGTCAGTTATGGTGATTGTTAAACATACCTATCATTATACTATCCAATTAGCCATAGAGTTTTCAGCAAACCAAAACAAAGCAGCACTAGAATGTGATTCAGACAGCATGAGCAAGTTTTGTCTTAATGATACTGTCTTCCTTGTACCATTTACAGCATTATGCCACTGACTCCTATTGTACCCTGACCATTAGCTGGCACTTCACTGGAAAAGTGCTGTGCCACATTTGCATTTCATTAAGTTAAAATACCACCAGAGGGCTTTAGGCTCTTTTTGGTCCATTATGCTCTTTACTTTTGCACAACTCTACGATCAGTATCCCAAAATCTAACAAACTTGGACAGGATATACAAGTACATTTGACATGCTTGAACTAAAAACACTCAACACTTATTTCCACATACAATAATATGGTAACCCTGAACGTTTAGTACAAAAAGACATATAACATAATGTACATCCACAGACAGTCTGCATACTTTCTCAATCTAGAAACCTCTAATCTAACTGATTTTAGTATTATTTATAGACTTTATTAATATTTTGAATTAGATTTTTTTTTATTTAAAATGTTGGCAATTTTTCCACATGCTGTTGTTTTTAATATTTCTGTTTGGCTATAATTTATTTTATTTCAGTTATAGTCTCAGTAATTTTTGTACTTGTGCAGTATTTCTAATATTTGTTTTAAGACATTAAGTTCTAGGTTGTTTTTATCAGTCAACAGAAACTAACATCAACAACACTGATTGGCTTACTTAATATAACTTGCGAGAGAGAAAATTTTCAATCAAACAGCCTGAAAACAAAGTCCTAATTGGTACCAGTTTGATACTACAATTGAATTGAAATAATGAGTGAATAATATAACAAAGTTTACAGCATTATTGACATCTAATCATGTCTAAATGGGTAGTTTTTGTCAAAAAATAAACTCTGATGTGGACAAGCGATCACTTACTACGCCTGACACTGAGTAAATATGATGTTGAACAATAGCTAATTGATCCAGAACTAGGACTGTTTGTCACAATATGACCTGTTTCAAGGACACAGAACCAACAATACACTAAGAAAAAAAAAATACACTCAAAACATCTAAGATTACTTTAAACACAAAATACATAACATGTATAACTGGTGACTAAAATGAGTTACACCAAGTCCTAAAGGCCTTTAAGCTGACTGAGAGCCTCAACTGACAGACAGAGAAGAAGTGACAGCAAGCAACAAATGAGTTCAGTGTAAATTAAAAAAAAAAAATTGCAGAGGCATCATGGGACCATACACATGTCTATAGGTGGGGCATTTTACACCTGCTACCTGAAGCAGGTAATCTCGACATCTCAATCACAAATCTGTCTTAATATAATAGGACAAGGAATAGGGAAAAAACAAGACTGAATCCCTTCTGTCTTATACAATGATTCAGTTCAAGAAAAATCTATTTATTGTAAGCTTTCCTCTGATTTTTTTTATACAAGGACACATCCAGAGGCAAAGACAGCTGACTAGTTTTGATAAGCCCTGTGACTGCAAATCACAATATATTCTAGAAGCAATCACTTTAATTTTCAAGCCATAAATCTTTTTCGAGCTACATTATAGTTTCAATGCACTGCATTTACATCCATATATATTCACATAACTTAACCAACCACTCTAAAATATTGAAGAATCACGCTAAAGAATGCAGTTCACGGGGTTTTATTCGTGACACAACCAGAATATTTATTATTCAGCTGGTTAACACCGACAGTAGCTAAGCTAACTCCCCTGCTACTACTACAGCTGCTGATGGGAGGTCATATTCACCGGGGAATGAGTTACTACAATTGCTTATTTGATAACACACTGACGTTTTCACTATAAACTCATACTAAAATAAACGAGGCCCTCATTTGAAGATGTTTTAAAGTCCTTACCTGCAGGTGCTCCTGGAATCTGATGGGCAGGATTTGAGCCATGATGATGGTGGTTCCTCTTCGCTTTCCTCTCTAATTCCTGCTATTATTTCTGCCTAACCTAAACTACTCCAGAGCCGGGAATGAATGGAGGTGGTCTTGTGTTTTCTGGGGGGCAGATGAAACGGGAATGTGTTAGGTTACTCTAGTCGCCCGCTGAATGTAAATGAGGCGCTTCTACTCCTGAATGTCAACCACCGCTGAGAGGAACTCTAGAAACCTGCAATGGCGGCGGAACCCGTCCGGTGGAGAAACGCACCGGAAAGAGACGTAGACCTCAATGGAGGCGGAGGGATACGTGTACTATGTGGGAGAGGGATTTTAGTTTGTTTGACAACAAAATTTTACTCCTTAGATGCAAAATACATATACATATTTTGCGAATGTGTTATAAGCATATTTGGATATGGGAGACGTTAATAAGCTGAGTTTGAGCGAAAAGGCTGAGAGTACTAGTTCTTTACGAATCGCCCTTTGCTTTTTGCCACATCATTCGTCCTCGTGAACTGACGTCAGTTCCGATATTATTTCTCATGTTTTATTTGTATATTACAGGCAGGGGCGTTTCTAGGCCTTCGTCAGTACTGGAGAACGGTACATTAAGAGCTTTCGGTCTATTGATAGGAAAATGCAGTGCAGAGTCGTTTGCAAGCAGCAAATGCAGTTGTTGAGCTTAATACAGATCTTCTTCGTCGTTAGCAAACGATAAGATACATTTGCAGGTTTGGTTTCAACTGATTGCAATCAAATCGCTAGTTTTGTTATTTGTGTTCGAAGTATCCCATGTTTTACTCACGGAAAAAGCGCTCCGAACGATTCAGTGCCTGAGAGACCTGTCCGACTCATTCGAATTGATTCGCGATCCATTTTGTTGACCCGTTTGACTAGTTTATAGAAAAGAATCGACTCAGAAGCATGATTCATATGTGAATGATGCCAGAATCGGGTAGCACTATGTCACTTTTATTTACTTGACTGTAAAGATTTTATTTATTATTTGTGTTATGTGCTTCTGCTTTTGCAAGTTTAATCATAAACAGCATGCTGTCTATTTACCTCGGCTAAATAAATTAACTGACATTTATATAAAATTCCGCCCATAGTTGTAATTATTTTTAGCCATGAATTTGCATATATTTGGTTAGAATTGTGCAACTGTAACTAGCACAAGCACTACTTAATTCATTTTGTGTAATTCCAGAAAGTGGGTTAGTGCACTGGAAAAAAAACAATTAGAGTATTGTGCAATATGAAATATAATAAAACACAAATACTGTTGAACAGTGCACTAACAGCAACCTGTTTTCCAAGCACATGGTGCATATTGGATGTACACTATAGTAACGTGTACCAGACCATAGTGTGAAAAAAAGCGAAGTGAATTTGTTAGGCAATTCCTCTAGACTCTGTAACGGTGGACTTGATAGCCATGAATTGTAGTCATTTCCTCTTAAACTTGGTCAGAGTTTGTGAACAGTTTGCTCTGCTCAGAGGAAGGTGTGGCAAACAGAGTGAACTTGCTGAACCGACTCCTAAAGAGACACATCTGTACTACTTGTGTGTGTCCATGTAAAATCTCCATACACCACAAAATAACTGCTTGAGAATGAGCTAAATAAAACTGTACTATAAAAAGTGTACTGCAGTTCTATGCTATTTAGAAAACAAGTCAAAATATTGTACACTAAGACCTTGTTGGCTGTGCCCTAATTTAAATTGCGCAGTTATAAAGAAAAGGAGTGAAATATTGTGTCGTACCGCCACCTAGTGTTTTTTCTAACAAAACTACAAACGCAACAATAACCTCAAATAATCATTAAGATTTTATTCTTGAAAATGTTTTTTAATGTTATCCATAATTTAAGTGGTCTACGCAACACATAATACTTTACTGTGAATAAATAAAACATTTGGTCACTGAAACTGACAAAAACATGATGTAAAGTGTTATCAAATGATCCCATATAACAGGGATACTCAAATCTGGCTCGCGAGATCCACTTTCCTGCAGATTTTAGCTCTAACCATAATCAAACACACCTGAGCATGCTAATCAGTGTCTTCAGGATCATTAGAAAATCACAGGTAGGTGAGTTTTGATCAGGGTTGGAGCTAAACTCTGCAGGAAAGTGGATCTCGCGAGCCAGATTTGAGTATCACTGCCATATAACATAAAAACATCACATTTCCATTACCATAAAAATTGAAATACTTGAAATATTACTAATATGTACGAAGTTTACCTTATACATGTTCTATTACAAATACTCTAAAGTGCAAACAGTTACTGTTATTCTTTAAAAAAATTGACCAGTCACAAATTCAAAAAACAGTGACAGCAGAACTACAAAAATACATTTTTAAAAAATTTGGTCAGTCGTCTTAGTGGTAACTTCAAAAAACACTTTCCAATGGAACAGCCCTCACACTGACACCAATGAACTTTCATCCTGTAGTAACAGTGGTCACTGAAGCTGGTGTGCTAGGTTTGAAGTGCTGCCCCAGTAGCCGTGCTTGCTGCGGTACCCCTGCTGGACCCAGCTGTGAGGTTTAAAGGATTGGTTGGGTCTGCAAGGGGGGCGGATCATGTAGTGTGGCCGCTGAGGGTAATGTCCTTTCCCCGGACTGAACTTCTTCCTTGGTACAGGATGCCATACTGGGGCACTGGCATACACAAGCTATATTTATAACAAAAGAAGACAGTAGAAATAGTTAAAAGCAACGCTTAAAAACGTCCAACATACAGGCTGTGCATTATATTTTACTGATAAAATTAAAATTAGTCTACATTTGATTCAAATAGCTCAATTTTCAATAAAATGTACACTCCAAATATTTTGTCATGCCATCAGTTATATTCACTGCATAAAAACTTATATTCACATAAAAGTTAACCAGCTGAAGAGGAGGTGCAACCAAAAATCAAAGGTCCTTGAAGCAAAGGTGCAACACTCACTTTAATTAAGAAAAAGTAAGGTTTGTTACAAACATGTCTGATAAAGACCTTGAGAATAACTGAACTGTTACTTGTTTTTAAATCAATAAAGGTTAAGTTTACCTTTCTAGCAGTGAATGCTGCACCTTTTCTTCAAGCAAAAAAATACATAAGCCCCTTTTACACATAAAAGTCAATTAAGAGACCATGTGCGATCAGGACATATTCAACAATGCGGGTAAATCAGCACTGCTACTTTTAATTGTTTTTCCTATCTAAACATGTGCTAGACGAATGTCCAACCACTGCTCCTGTCTCACAATCAAGACCTGCCTTCTTTTCCATTCACTAGCTGCTGCGGCTCTGCATTAAAGTAACTGTGCAAAAACACATTCTGTGTAATCATCCCATAATCACCCTTATGCCTGTTACTTGGAAGTTTAAAACATGTTATCAGATTGGACAGATAGTGAAACTAAAGCACTTCTCCCAATCCAGGTGGATTTTAAAGGTAATTTCCAGTGCCTGACAACAGTTTGCGAATGAGTTTGGGTACTGATGTGTGAATGGTATCTTGCTGGAAAAAAGAAGGAGAACACATTTCTGTATTCACATGCTGCCGTGCTGGTAATTTAACAGTAAATTCCCAGAATTACTGTGTGAAAGACTATTAATTATAAATTTATTACAACAATAAAAAAAACAAGCAGAAGATTTTCCACTTAAATAACTGTAAGTAGTAAATCAAATCAAAATTTTAAAAGTAACTAATAATGACTTCTCAATAAAACTGTTGCCTAGTAACATTAAAAGAAGGAGAGTCCTTATAACGTTAATATTGTGTTTGTGTCAACAACTGTTTTCAACTGGGATAAAAAAAAAGTTTCTTGAGCACCAAATCAGCATATAAGAATGATTTCCGAAAGATCATGCGACACTCAAGGCTGCAGTTTGCCATCACAGAAATAAATTACATTATTAAATTTATTAAAATAGAAAACTGTTATTTTAAATTATAATATTTCACAATGTTACTCAAATTAATGTCACTTGGTGAGAGGGAGAGACTTTCAAATACATAAAAAAAATAACAACTTTTGACCAGTAGTGTACCTGTGGCAATTAAGGCAATACAAACATATTTAGGACATTTTGTACCTGGTATGGAGTGTGGTTGTGGAGAGGTGGGGTGTACTGGGCCTCTCTACAGCTGGTGTCCTCATCCGAGGAGGATCCAGAGTGGTAATCTGACGTGACCCTCTCCACAGCACTCGTCACTTTCTTTGTCACATCCTCTTTATCATCATCGTCATCACTTGAGAAGGTGGCTACAGTGAAACCATGATTGGTCTCGCCATACCTGCAGCCAATTCAGAAGTAAAGATGTGTCAAAAAACAAACCAGCAGAGCACTTCTAAATAAATCTGCTTTATTTCATAAGCTTACCTACAGCACACCTCTCCTGGGTCAACCCAAAGCGTGAGCTCCTTAGGCAGACCAAGGTCCTTGTACTGCACTCCACTCTCAGCACATGCTCTGAGCAATTCAGCATCCTCTTTATGAAAGCGGTTCACTCTGATGCACCTGCACAGGGTACATTTATAGCTCATTTTAGCAAATGACGCATCAAATGCATCCTGTTCTGACTATCTGTGAATCTAAAGAATATGAGATTACTGTTATTAGGGTGTCAATGAACAGTACTGCTCATCAGAGTGCTGTACCTGAATGCTTGGCCCTTGCTGGGGTTGTCAGGATACCAGTGACCCTTGTACTTCTCCTGTAATGCTACCGTTAACCGCTCCACAAACAGGTCCACCTTTTCTGCATCCAACTTCTCAGCCTTCTTTATCAACCGCTTCAGGAAAAATACCACCGCTGCTATTTCTTTCTTCATCGTTAGCTGTTCAGCTGAAATTCAGGTCCAACTTCTGTGAATACGGAAACTTTTATGAGTACAAATACCACAGCAACACCCTGTGATATTAATGCATTCTCATGAATATAAAATCATAAACAAAACATGATTTTCAATGAAAGAAACCTGGTCATAAATGATAAAATTGTGTAATTTAAATAACTATACATTTCCTTAAATACAGACTTTTTTAAAGACTTTTTTTTTTAATTTAGCAAGGATGCATTACAATGATCAAACGTACAGTAGAAACAGTAATATTACAATTTAAAACAACTGTTTTCTATTTTAATCCATTTAAAATATAATTATTCCTGTGATGGCAAAGCTTAATTTTCAGCATCATTAATGTACTCCAGTCTTCAGTGTCATATGACCCTCCAGAACTCATTCTAATATGCTGATTTCGTGTTCAACAAAAAACATCAACCTATAATATTCGAAAACATCATATACCAGAATAAGCGTTTAAGATCTTGGTCGTCTATGGGTACTACAACTAACGTTATGTGCACTACATCAAGTGATCAACACAAAGCTGGGCGGTAAGACGGCGGGACAGAGCAGCAGGATGGCGCGCTAAATACATCACGACCGTTTGAAACAAGACCATAAAAGAAAGAAACAACCAACCAGAAGTCTTCTATGGACCTTAATAGCACTAGCATAAAAACAACAACTCGTTTTTAATTTCCTACTACATTAGGTTTCAATAATTATCTCATAATTTTGAAATTGCGCGGTGTAGTTTAACGTTAACCTATAAAAATATTATCTAGAGCGCTTGGGGATAAAAGACGTCACAGAAAAATTACCTTTTGTTCATTCACATTTTGTAAACGTATTGATCATTATTGCTCTTTATTTGTATATATTTGGTCAGTTAACGTTAGTCACACAAGAAAAATGCAGTTAACCAACTGAACTTAAATAAGTAATACGAGCTAAAGACGGGCTTGTTTATATGCCATATATTGAAACTATACTCAATACTTACATTTTCACGTCTTTCGCTTTTAATAAATATTGAAATAATTCTCACAAACCGAAATTAGCTAACTGTAGCCTAGCCGAAGTTAACGTGGCCTCGATTCCATTTTGGGTTGGCTTTTCTGGCCGTTTCCTTTACAACCATTAGTTTTAAATTTATTTTAATGTAATATTTGAAGCTTATAAACATATATTAGTTATACGCGAGCTCGCTACATCACTACAAACAGACATACTGACCGTGTTTTCCTTTCATCCACATGTGGACAACTCCTGCTGCCTAGCGCCCAAGACACTTCCAGATCTGCTCCTCGAGACTACGGGTGACGTGACTTCGTCTTGTGCGCATGCTCAAAGGAAATGATTCAGGAGTCGATTCTTTTGATTCGTGAAATGAAAGATTCATTTTAGTTGGTAGAAGCATATACATATTAATACATAAAAAGTAAATTGAAAAAGTAAAATAAAAAGGATTTATTATGTCTTTGTGTAGAAGAGCACACACATAAATAAATATAGGATGGAAGTGTTTTACTCCGTAGATTTTTACCAAAAAGCATATCGTTACGAACTCAGAAAGCTTGAAATACAAGGGTAATGGGTCCGTGGTCATTCAGATAGAACATTTTGTTTTATTTATTTATTTTTTATTTTTTTGGAAAAATAATGATAAAGTGAAGGCTGAGGGTGCAATGGAATGTGACTTTTTTATAAATTGAACAATGGCGCCCTCTAGCTTGAAAAGTGTTGTTTTGCAGGCAAAGCGGTTACCCAGAAGCCTGCTTGATGGATTGATCAACTGGTGAACTTGTTATAGGGTGTCTGTGTTGTGAAAATTTGACCTATCCACTCAGAATGGCTACTCCTACCTTTAATTTAAACACGAACAGCACATCTTGTCAGCAGGAAATGTTTATCAGAGCATACACCATAGTCATAATAAATGTATTGAACTGAGCTGGCACATCTTGTCAACAATTAATATCTATCAGGATGTAGCTACTCCCACTCTAATAAATGTGTTAAAAATGGGAGTAGCACTTCATACACTATTACAAGGATAAAATAATATCACAACCTGGATTGCATGGGACACACTAAAACTGAAAACACCAGACATTATGTTCTGAATTAGCAAAACACAATATGATTCATGAGTAAACGTATCAAGAGGAAAGTCTGTTGATGAATAACAAATATATATATTTAAATATATTATTGGTTTTTAAATACAGATTGGGAGATTATTAATTAAATGGCTCTGTGTCCACTCTACAGATCAGTAGGTGGCGTAAATGCATTAGCTACCTTAAAATGAAGATGGACAAAAGACAGGCAGGCTAAATTAAGTAATTTCACTGAGAACTTGCTAAAACCTTCTCCATAAAATCAGACAAAAAGGCCAGTTAAAGAAAAACACACCAATGAGGGTTTGAAACTTAGACATGCTTTATTTTTTGAGTTACTGGTCTACATGTCTCACTGGAATAACATGCTGGAATAATCAGTTTTGTGGAGGTGACAGTTGCTGTATGAAACGGGATGATGATCACTCAGTATTGAATACAGGACCGTAGTCTTTAGTTCAGAGTCAGATGTGACACTGACCTTCACAGGCTGCTGACGGGCTCTGTACGGACAACCTTTAGAACAGATTATTGATGCAAAAAAAAAAAAAAATGAATGGGTGGCTCTGATCAATGACATTCATATTCATAAAAACATGAGGAAGACATTGTATTGGAGATAGAATCATATTTTAAATTCAATGGTATACTCACACATTGCTGTGATGATCACGAGGACTGAAGTTAGCAGTGCAGAGATGAACAAAGCTATCTGAATATTATAACTTGTACGTGAGAATTAATGAAGGGTCATTCTGTAATGTAATGTTTCTATACTGAATGAACAGATGTATTTATGTAATGCATAATACCATTAAACCCGTCTCTGTTCCTGTAACAGTCAGGAGACATGTGGAGGACTGTTGGTTGGCTCAGGAATGAGTGGTTTACCCAACATGAGTAGTTTACACAGTCAGATATATTCAGGTATGAATGGAGGGTGAATGATCCATCTGGGTTGGTTTTGTTAATGCTGTACGTGAGAGAGGAGTTCTGAAATTCTCCATTTCTCATCCACAGCTGCTTTAGAGCAGAAGGGTAAAACCCCTCAGAGCTGCAAAGCATCATGGGAAATCCACCCAATGCTCTAACATGTGACAGAGACGCTAATTTTTGCTCAAATTAGAAACAAGCTCAACCGATCCAATTGAGGCAGACTGAAATAGTACTCAGATTGTAGGTAAGAGGAACAAATTGATTTTTTTTTTTTTTTTTTTGCAATCTATCACTCCTAGGGTAGCCTACTTACTAAAATACAGTTTTTTGGGGGTTTTATTTTTTTTTTTACCAGTATTCATCCCGTGATGAGCCAGTCACAACAGCTCTCTTCTTTTAGGCCTTCATTGACTGGATGAGTCTAATATTACAGTGTTGCATTTCTCTGAAAGCAACTGGGAGTTTAGTTTTATTCCAAGCTGAAGAAGAGACATTATGACTTGCAGTTGTGTGACAATGTCCAAAAAGTGCATAGGAATTCAAATAGAGAAATGAAATGTCCTGTAGACCTTATTTGCTTGTATTTGTCTAAAACAAAACTCCTTTTTTTAGAACAACATCTTCATGCTCTGACTGTACAGCTGAACTGAGAAAGCAATGAAACGGTCAGGTTATTTTAACCACACAGTGCATGCAAAACTGATGTAGGTCATGAGAAAACATGCAAAGACTGTACATGTGACATAAATCAAGAATGAATTTTTTAAGCCAACACAGGAAAGAAAACTACAATCTGCAAGACATTTCATTGATTTTTAAGTGCTGCAGCTGGCAAAGAACACGTCTTATATTTTGTACGTGTCATATATTCTCTCAACACAGTCAACAAAATATTAATGGAAGGTTAAATAATCGTATATAAATTAGATATTACATACACAAATTGGTAACAGGTTACTGAATAAGATAGAAATGGATCTGGATATCTATCAATGTAAATGTCTTAATTTGGTGTTTATTGTGGAGACGAGCAAACCCCAACAGGGCTGCATGGGACTGGACGATGGTCACCCAACATTGAATATATTTCATACTGCACGTGAGATTGAAGATCAGGCTCAGGTGTGACATTTACTCTTACAGGAGATCTGTGATGTGCTCTTCCTAGATAAACATGAGAATAATGGCTTGATTTTACAGATTAAATGTAAAACATTTCTGTTTTATATATTACATATTTCTGATTATCATAGTATTTGTTTTAGATTTCACTAACAACAGTATTCTGCCCTAAAAAAAACTTTTCAGTGAGTGATAACTTTGGTTACTGAGATTTAAATTGAAAAGAAAAAAACACTCTGTGTTGGAGATGAAATGTTAAACTTACTGGAATGCTCACACACAACCGTGATAATCAGTATGGTGAGAATCAGCAGCGCAGAGGTCACCAAGGCTATCCATACATTATTATCTATGAAAGAAAGTTATTAAGCAGAATTACATAACAAAACTGACTGTGTAACAGAACTATCCCACGAGACACACTATGGTATTTATTGCTATTATGTACTTTAAATAAAAATATGCAATACCTCTGTTCCTGTAACAGTCAGGAGACATGTGGAGGATTGTTGGTTGGCTCAGGGATGAGTGGTTTACCCAACATGAGTAGTTTACACAGTCAGATATATTCAGGTATGAATGGAGAGTGAATGATCCATCTGAGTTGGTTTTGTTAATGCTGTACGTGAGAGAGGCGTTCTGAAATTCTCCATTTCTCATCCACAGCTGCTCTAGAGCAGAAGGGTAAAACCCCTCAGAGCTGCACAGGATCGTGGGAAATCCACCCAATGCTCTAACATGTGACACAGACACAATGGGTTGTGCTACAAGAAATATGAAACAGTTATAATAAAATGCTTATTTATCAAGAGCACATACTGTACATGTTACACTCAAATCACGTGTCATTGTGATTTCTGTTTCTAGTCACAATAAACTTACCAATCACTTGGACAAATGTTCTTTCTTCTCTCAAAATGACATAAGGAGGTGGTATAGTTCTTGTCACAACACATTTGTAAGTGCCAGTATCATTTATCTGCAGATCTGACACCTCAAACGCCATTTGCACAGTTTGTGGATTCCAAATGAATCTACAGTGATTTCTACATGAGTGTTTTATCCATGAAGTGTTTCTTTTTGTTACTGAGCACAGTTTATTATTAGTTTGCAGGTCCACTGTGAAACTATCACTGTCATTTGATGGTTTGTAATTACAGCTGATATTGACTGACATTCCTCGATGAACAGTCTGAACTGAGGTACCGTTAAATAATGCATGTCCAGCTATAACAACTGAAAAAGACAGGACAGCCAATAAATATTCAGTTACATTTGAAGCCACTTTATTGTCATGGTTGCAGTATAGTATGAAAATTGAATTCAGTGATTTTCCAACAAATGATTATAATCTGTGCTTAAAATTTGAACTAAATTGCATAATCATTACCAGGAAACAAAGACAACAGCATCCACGCATATGTGGTCACAGCGCTACACTTTGATAATATCTATTGAGAACAGAAAGAGAAGTCAGTAATGATATATATTTGTAGATACTTTAGATAGATACGTTGTGGTGGTTTGTTTTGAGATAATGACCACATGGGTGCTTAGTTAAAAGTATATGAACTTTTGATTTGAACTGAAATGACTTTTGTTAAATAAAAGAAATGAGAGGATATGTAAAAAACTGACAAATCAGAATCAAGCGTTTCAAAATATAAGCTTTCTGTGGTGTGATACAGTGCAAGACTAAATTTCACATGCATTACTGTGTATGCATCATAAAACAGCCCAAAACAGGTACTGTATTTGATTACGTCAGAAAACAAAGCTGATTCAAGTTGTTTACCAAATTCAACAAAAAATATTATCGGGTACATATTATTATTGATCTTATGTAACATGAAAAATTCTCACCATTTCATATTTCAGAAACTGCATCCTCTTTTGTATTTTGCAGAGTCCTCATGTTCTAAGTAATGATGGTACAAATGAAGAAGTGAGGTTTGGTTTGAGGTAGCGGCGTAATTTTGGTCAAGTCAGATACAAGCTCCAGCAATATGATGTCTACAGAGATAGTACCTATTTCGTAGACTGAAAGAAAAACAACTTAACACTTAAAAATCCTCGTGAAGCACTGTAATTTAAGTCATGACAATCAAGAGCACTATGTGTTCTCATGCAGATACTATGGGACAAACAACCTACAAAGTTATCGCTTCATCCAGAGCCAATCACAAATGATCTTTTCTTTTAGGGCTTCAATCATTGGACCAATATAAAAGAGGCGTTACTCATTGTCCCAGCTACAATAGAGAAGTAACATCATGGCCTGCAGCTGCGACAATCTAAAAGTGCAAGGAACTTCAAATGGTTAAGCAAATGTCCTCCATACCTTGTTTGCCTTTAACCTCTTTTGTAGAGCATCTTTGTGCACTGAAGAACCGGTGAGGTCTAGTTATTTTAACCAAAGAGTGTGGGAGGTTGTAAGCACGTGTGATGCAGGGAAGCTGTCATTTAGCTCACGTGTGAAAATGTGTGAAATAAAAAGAATGAATTATGCCATGACCACAAAGTCAGTGCATGGATGATGTGCTCAGAACGAATTACTGGCTGCAGTTGCACACAAGTTTCAGTTGCATCTTAAGGCTGTCAGAGGAAGCTCATTGAAAGCAACTTCCTCACATTTATTTATACAAAATGTGGAATGATATTTTTTGACTTTTTTTGTTTTGTCTGTTGAAGCTATCCAGGTTGGAATACTCTACACAACTTTTGAAATCTGAACAGATTTTAAAACACTAGGCATCATACATTTGCCAATTTTGTATATGGAAAACTGAGCATCATACAACAAATTTAAACCACAACAAACTCACACAGAAACATGCACCTTGTTGCTAACAGATGCATGACAAATGTATATCTATATAATGTAAATATGTGTTCTAAAATCAGCTGAAACTATTCAACTTGTTTGATATCCTCCAACTGGATGAAATAGTTTAAAGCTAAAAAATCTGAGTCTGTGCCTGATATACACTACACAACTTTCTGTCAAACCAAATTTTCTGCCAACCCACTGCCCAAAATCTGCAGACTGGCTGTAAATTTTGCCAACTGGCGTGTTTGGACTGAAAATTGGGCAAAAATCTGTACAAAATGTGTATTCCAAACTTTAGTGTAATGACTGAACACTGCAGAAAAAGAGAGCTAATGATAATCAGGGCCATGCTAATATACAGGGGCGCCGCTATGTCTTCTGGGCCCCCTGAACAGCATATTGATTCAGGCCCCCCGCGATCACATTCCAGGGGGGTCCCCCTCTGTAAAAATTGTGTTCTGGGCCATCTCTCCCTCGCTGGCGCCTCTGTTAATATATTCAGGCAAACGGCATTTTAGAAGCAATATTGGCAGCTACTTTGTCCATTACGACTAAACTGTTTGAAAGGAAGCCACAGCAGAAAGAACCACTGAGCATCTCAGAACAAAAGCAGTGGTATTTATGATTTTGAACTAATCAGTTGAGTGAATGTTTAAATAAATTACTCATAAAGAGTCACTTGTTTTGTTCCTGAATCATTCTGAACAAATTAACTGAATGCATGATTCAGAGACTCATTTATAAAACTAGTTGCTTGTTGCTTAGCGTATTGATGTAACCTGCAGAAAGACTCACCGATTCTGTTTTACTAATGCACTTTTGCATCGCTACTCGGCCAATCAAATTTTAAGACCATGAGCCAGTTGCATAAACATAGCCACTATGTTAAGCCTGTGGCTGTGTCCAAAATCGCATAATTTCTTGAGTAGGTATACTTTTTTGAATAAGTAATACTTCACGACTGTAACAAGAATACATTCTATGTTGTATGAATGTGTGTAGCATGAATGTAATCTGGATGTACTATATTTGCCATGTTGTCATTATCACGTGACCTACCAGTTGTGTCGCATCACTGCCATTCATAAATCCTCTCCTGTGGCCTTGTGGGATAGTAAAGTGTCTATCACATGTACATATTCAGAAACTTTTTGCCTCCTGTTTTATAAGTACTGTGAATTCAGTCACATGCTGTTTTTCGCCTATTGGGAAGTATGCGATTTTGGGTGCAGCCTGTGACTTAAGAACTAGTTTGACCAATAGCAGTTAAGCCAAGTAATCAGTGTTACCTTTCTGATTCAAATTGGGCCAGTGAACCTTTTTGTAACTAATTTTAAAAAAGTTAAGACCAGTCTTGACAAGTCTAAGTAGTTTATGCAACCAGCCCCATAACTAACTGTTGTTGTATCAGTGTAGTGAAGGAGATACACACAAATCTGACATTGTGCTTATTCAGTGTTTATTGTGAAAATGAGCGGACAACAGCAGGGCTGCATGGGACTGGATGATGGTCACCCAGTGTTGAGTACAGTATCTCAGACTGCAGGTGATCATGGAGGACAGGCTCAGGAGTGACACTCACGCCTACAGGAGACACAGACTGCTGACGTGTTCTTTCTGGAAGAAGATAAGAGTAGATTTATGCACACGATGATGAAAGTTGATCATATATGAGATAAAATTAACTCCCTATAACAACATCAGTACATAGAGTCAGGTCCATATATATTTGGACACTGACACAATTTTCATAATTTTAGCTCTGTATGTAATTACAATGAAACAATCAAGATGAAATTGAAGTGCAGACTATAAGCTTTAATTCAAGGGGCTGAGCAAAAAATATAACATAAAATGCATGCTCAATCGGGTTGAAATCAGGAGATTGACTTGGCCATTGCGGAATATTCCTCTTTTTTACCTTCAAAAACTCCTGGCTTGTTTTTGCTGTATGTTTTGGGTCATCGTCCATTTGTACTATGAAGCGCTGCCCAATTAACTTTGCTCCATTTGACTGAATCTGGGCAGAGAGTATATCCCTATACACTTCAGAATTCTTCCGGCTGCTTCTGTCTTCTGTCACATCATCACTAAACACCAGTAACCCAGTGCCACTGGAAGTCATGCATGCTCATGCCATCACACTGCTCCACCATGTTTCACAGATCATGTTGTATGCTTTGGATCATGAGCTGTTCCAAGCCTTCTCCATACTTTTTTCTTCCCATCATTCTGGTGCATGTTGATCTTAATTTCAGCCATCTAAAGAATGCTTTTCCAGAAGTGGTCTGGCTTTTTTCAATGTTTTTTTGGCAAAGTCTAATCTGGCCTTGTTTGCACTTTGTGGTGAACCCACATTTGCCCTGGTGAGGTCTTCTCTTGATTGTAGATTTTGACAGTGACTCTTCTACCTCCTGGAGAGTGTTCTTCACTTGGCTGGATGTTGTGAAAGGGTTTTTCTTTACATGGAGAGGATCATCCAATCATCCACCACTGTTGTCCTCTGTGAACGTCCAGGCCTTTTTATGTTGCTGAGCTCACCAGTGTGTTCTTTTTTTCCTCAGAATGTACCAAACTGTTGATTTGGCCACTCCTAATGTTCCTGCTATCTCTCTGATGGATTTCTTTTGTTTTTGAAGCCTAACAATTGTCTGTTTTACTTGCATGCAGAGCTCCTTTGACTACATGATGTGGGTTCACAGCAACAGCTTCCAAATGCAAATGGCACACTTAGAATCAACTCCAGACATTTTACCTGCTTAAAAAAATGAAGGAATAGGCCACAACTGTCCATGAAATAGCTTTTGAGTCAACTGTCCAATTACTTATCCTCCTTTGAAAAAGGGGGGAAGTACATATTAAAGAGCTGTGATTCCTTAACCTTTCCTCCAACTTTGATGAGAATACCCTTAAATTAAAACTCAGAGTGTGCACTTTAAGCCCATATTGATTATATAACTGTAACTTGAATATGTTTTTGTCAACAGCTAAAATAATCAAAATTGTGCCTGTGTCCAAATATATATGGACCTGACTGCATGTGGGCACAATCAGGTTCATAGACAAAAGTTCTGTCATTAAACTCTAGATGGCGCAGGCCGATAGGTTCTAACTCAAGCTGATTGGTTCTTTTCACATCAGCATCCAATGAGCTGCTCAACATTAAAAAACTTGGATAGTGCTTGTTGTAGCAGTTGCAGAGTGCTTCAGAAACCCTCCACCTTCCCCAACTCCACCTGTATAGATCTGTATGGGGTGATTTCATGTATACAATATATGGTGGTTATTTTATATCTGTTATATGTGCATGAGCAGTATTTCTTATATGCTCACAGCAGCATGTCTGTGAAAGTACTGGCAGTAGCAAGTCTTGGTACTCGCTCTGCCGCAGCAGCAGCGTAGCAAATCTATTCTGCCAAGACCAAACATATTAACATTGCCTTGTATATTACCGTGATAAACACTCTGAGAATTGTCATGGCAGAACTGAGGTTATTAAGGTTTACCAGTAAAACCAAGAGCTGGTACTAAGCGTGGGATATTTGTGACTCACTCCGACTGCTAAGGGAAGTTACTTACAGTAAAATGTGATAAAGTTACATATCACTAGATATATAATGAAATTTCACTTGTATATTATACAAGATACACACTTTTAACAGTCCCGTTTTTGCAAAAATGTATCTAAACAGTTTCTGTTTCAGAATGACATTTAAATTAGAATAAACAAATCATTAGTATAAACACTGAGACTTACTGTAATGTGTACATATGACTGGAATGATCAAAAAGACAGTCAACACCACTGTAAACATGACAAACACTACTGTCACAGTCACAGTTACACCTACAAGACAAAATAATTGCTCATAAATACAGTAAATAACACACCGAAATAAGAAATAGGTAATATCTCTAAACTTACCCCCCACACTTTCATAGCAGACAGAGCTTGATAAATTGGCCACGAGTGGTTCGTTTAAGGATGAGTGGTTTACCCAGCAGGAGTAGATTGTATCATCGATGGTTTGTGGTGGCAGTATAAGGTATGATTCTTGACTAAAAGATCCATTGAATGATTTGTTTGAGTATGAGGTTTTGAGGATGTCTCCGTCTCTGATCCACAACTGTTCAAGAGAATCGGGGTAAAATTCCACAGAGCACATAATCATGGGAGATCCATCAGGCCTCTTCACACAGGACAGAGACAAGACGGGACGCACTGTGAACAGTGAAGCATTAATACACAAATTCAAAATTACTTACAGTGTATCATTCAGATCTGCCTATCTCTCTACCAATCTGTAATGTTTTTTATTATTATTATTATTATAAAGAATGATTTACCAATAACTTTAACTCTTTTAACTCCAAGATTCACTTCAGGTGGTTTTGCAATCCTCCTCACAATACAGGTGTATGTGCCCGTATCCTGAATTTGGAGATTTAAGAGCTCAAATGATATTTCCTTAGTCACTGGAATCCATATGAATCTGATGTGATCTTTACATTCTTGTTTTTGCCATGGATTCACAATAAATAAATATGAACACAG
>JAFVLL020036572.1:0-39235 GCA_021397915.2 Tor tambroides | reverse complement strand
TTTTATTAAAGTCTAATAAATATTAAAATTAATAGCTCTCAATTATACTGTAATGTTGAATGGCTATAGTCAATGGTTAAATATTAGGGAAAAAATAATTTTATAGAGACATCAGTAGTATTGGTGTCAGTGATACTGGCCTTTAGGTCTTAAATAAAGATACCATTAAACAAATATTAAAAAATATACTGTATTTATGTTGTTTCTACATTAATTTGAAGATTAAATGTGAAATTATTGCAATATAAAAGTATATTTAAAAAGTTTAATGTTAGGTGGGATTAATCGCGATTAATTTCAGAAAAAACATGCGATTAATTAGTTAATTTTTTTAATCGATTGACAGCACTAATACATTTTTAAAATCAACACTTGTATCTGTTAATATTATTTAATAAACCCTAACTAACATGGACAATGAGATGTATTTTTTTATTAACTAACATTAACAAAGATCCATAAATATTGTACAAATGTATTGCTCATTAATGCATTAACTAAGTTTAACTAAGGAAAAGTTTAACTAAGGAAGTTTTTTTTCTCTCTCTCTCGTTTTTGGGTGAACTATCACTTTAAAATGCACTTACTTTAATTGACTACAATAGTAATCAAATGATTTCTGTAAAAAGCTTCATGTCAGGTTGTTTATTCTGGGTGAGGTATGTTTGGCAAACACAGCTGAGCATCTTTTTTCTCTCTGTCTTACTCGCTCATCCCATCACAGTCACATCCACACTGTCTTCCGCTCCTTCCTGGCTGCATCTCAGACCTGTGTTTGCTCATCTTACGCTCTGTTTGCTGTGGAGCCCCATGAGGAGGCCTCTATATCAGAGGTCAGACTACAATGTGTATGTATGTGTGTATGTCTCCACACACACATCCATCCATCCACCACACTGGCCACTTTGGCAAGATATGGCACTTCGATGTGGGAGAGAAATTGATTTATTCCACTCAGCTAACACGTTTTGCACAAAGATGAGATTATTTTGTCACTATCGCCTGCCATAAAGGTTAGCTCAAAAGATGTGCTCTGGGTGGGTTTGTTCAGTGCGTTGTAGCAACACGAATGGATCCCGCAACATCAACACTGTTATTTATAGTGACCTTTGTGCTAAGGTGCAGCATATGACATTTTGAGTCTGGTATCATAATGTTTCCTTGGAGACGGTGGTAAGAAGAGAAGCTCATTAATGTTGCACAGGATTTTATGGCTAATTTTTCAGTTTAGAACGTGATACACTTACAGTGATGGTGGGTATCGCTTGAAAGCAGTTGTTGAACGGTCTGTGCTGTTAATGCTGACTCTAATGTATTGATTTGGTTTCTCTGTCATCTCAGTTGCTTAACAAAAACAGTGCAGTGGAATAATTTCCTTAAAGAAATATTTCTACCGAATTTAACCTATAAATATTTTTGTTTGTATAAATTACTTATTTTTGAGTTGAATAAAACTAGTTAATTTGGATGTTACAATTTTAGGTTACTATTTTCCCAGTCAATCAACAAGTAAATAAAAAAGTTAAAGGCAATTCTTATTTTCAAGAAGGTTTTTAAGAAAAAAAAGTCAAATATTATGAATAACAATCAATATCATTACATTTGCTTGCAATTGTTATATCTGACAGTCTGAATCTACTTTGCCATACAATAAAAAGGTCAAATTACCTGACATTTTTAAAGAAAATCTTTCAATGACACAGTCATGATAGTATTACATTAGTAATTGGTAACACTTTACAATAAGGGTACATGAATAATCATGTACTAATGCCTAAATTAATACTTAATTCATCAAATACTAATGATTATTAAAGGTGTTAACTAATCATGAATTAATGAAGAGCTATCCTTAACTACAACTGGAGTCATATGGATTCACACATGAATAACGGCAGCCTTAATTACATGTTAGTATATGTTTGATAGTTAATGCATTAATTAACATTTATGGGTAAACTAAATCAAACAGCCTCTTTAAGAAATAATAAGAAATACTACGACTTTGAAATAAATTAAAAGAATTTAATACTATCATTTTTTAACTGTTGTTAAAAAATTTGAAATTTTTACATCTTCAGCTTTTCCATAAACATTACTGGGCGGAAAAAGATTAGTTGATCCTCATCATCAAGTGTAGAAAATACTAAATACACTAATAAACGATCTTGTTTTGTGTTGTTCCCTTTCCCTTTAAACTTTACACCCCCTCAAGTAAAGTCATGTCAAAATAATGCACTAACAAGCCACGAGTTAACGTTAGTGTATGGGTAGTTAATAATGAGTTAATTATTGTGGGCCCTCTCAAGTAAAGTCATGTCAAAATAATGCATTATCAAACCATGAGTTGATGTTAGTTTATGAGTAAATAATAATGAGTTAGTTATGATGGGCCCCTCAAAGTAAACTCATGACACAATGATGCATTAACAAATCATTGAATAAAAACCATTAAACATGCTGTAAGAGTCATCTTTATTCCTTTACACCACCAGTACAACAAACAACAATAAAGGTTATTTATAGTCCTTTTATTATTTATTTACATCATATATTGACTCAAAAAAAGTCTAAACATACCTGTAAAGACACACATAAGGTAAAATATGGCACCTCCAGAAGCTAATGCTAACCGAAGCATACACAATTAAACGACAAAATAATACCATTAATTAACGTTACTGTACATGACTTCCAATAACATGCACAGATGCAAACATGAATTTAATTATTAATTCGGTTTACAAAAGCAGCCAACACTTATTAGATTAAAATGCCAACAAACCGCGAGCGCCTAGATTGCAACACTAATAAGTGTCCCACCACAAACAAACCCTAAATACTGACGTTATAACGAAACATAAACGAATAATTCAAAATATTAATGATAGTTATTAGTCTGTTTTCCACGTTTGATTTAACAGATCTGTTTAATTAATGGCACTAATATTTTAAATTAGCAAAAATGTAATATTTTCGAATAAACGGGACTACAGTATGTAGGGTTTGTTTCTGGTGGGACACTCATTAGTGTGGCACTCTAGGCGCTGTCGGCGTCCGAAATCGCATACTTCCCTACTATATAGTATGCGAAAAACAGTATGCGAGGCGAGTAGTATGTCTGAATTCATAGTATTCGAAAAACAGTAGGCGAGAAGTACCCGGATGACCTACTGCTTCCGCCCGAATTCTGTAGTAGGCATACGATGGACACTTTACTATCCCATGAGGCGTCATATTCTAAAAATGGCGGAAAGCCGCGATGCGGCTGTTTTCAAGTGTAAAGTACCTCAGGGAAAAACGTTGTTCAATATGGTTAATTTGTACTTGTTTAACATCATCCAAGTAAACGACTGACTTGTTGAAGGTTTAAACGATGTAAACAGCTGTTTCTAGATTAAACGATTTTGCGAATTGGGTGTAAAAAGATCTTTAATCATTACTATTACCGATCAGATGTAATAAATCAGCATCAGCTTGTTAACGCTGCTTTCTTTAAACAGATGGTTCGTTAAGTAATGTACTGAGAATCAATCATAAACATGGCGGATGTAGTATGTCCGAATTCCATTCATACTACCCATATTCATACTATATAGAACGTACTTTTTTAACGGTCGAGTAGTACGTTCGAATTCAAATGTAGTACCTACACAAGTAGTATGCGATTTCGGACGCAGCGAGGTCTCTGCAGAGCAAAAGTGGGCGTTTCTGAATTTCTGGGCGTTTTCAAACTGCTGGGTGTTTCTAAATCATGCAATCAAAATGATTCACCTGACCTAACCCCACCCCTAAACCTACCATTACTATGACGTCAGCCAATCAGGTAACATGGTCTAAAAACACCCCGATCTGGTAACTCCCATTACTTTTCTGCAGAGACCTACACTTGGCTCGGCGCGTAAGGTTTGTTATTACGGTAATGTTGGTATTTTAATCTAATAAATGTCGGCTGTTTTTTTAAACCAAATTAATTATTAAGTTAATTAATCTTTTGAAAGTTATGTACAGTAATTAGCAGCATTGTTTTGTCGTTTGACTTTATGCGTCGATTAGCATTAGCTTTTGGACCCCCCATATTTTACCTTTATATTTTACTTTATGTGTGTTTTTACAGGTATGTTTGGACTTTCTTTTGAGTCCATATATGTTAAATGATGTAAATAAATAATAAAAGGACTATAAATAAACTTTATTGTTGTTTGTTGTACTGGTGGTGTAAAGGAATAAAGATGACTCTTACAGCATGTTTAATGGTTTTTATTTGATGATTTGTTAATGCATAATTGTGTCATGAGTTTACTTTGAGGGGCTCATCATATCTAACTCATTATTAATTACCCATAAACTAACATCAACTCATGGTTTGCTAATGTATTATTTTGTCATGACTTTACTTGAGAGGGCCCATCATTATTAACTCATTATTAACTACCTATAAACTAACATCTACTAATGGCTTGTTAATGCATTATTTTGACATGACTTAATTGAGAGGGCCCACAGTAATTAACTTATTATTAACTACCCATTCACTAACGTTAACTCGTGGCTTGTTAATGCATTTTGACATGACTTTACTTGAGGAGGCCCAATCATAGTTAACTCACAGTTAACTACTTACTAAACTCAGCTCATGATTTATTTTATACTTACTATCAAATACACATGTACTAACAGGGCGAGTATTTAGCCCGGTTAAGAGATGTGGTGTGGATTTTCAAGAAGTCAGAGAGCGGAGGTACAGGATCATCACAGCCTGCATCTGGATGGACAGTGAACTGTTTCTGGGCATTTCTTTAGGACTGTTCTACAAATGATCTTTGTAGATTTTGAGTTTTTATTTTTATTTAGCTGTTTATGTCACAACAAGGTGAGTTTAAAAGGAAAGAGAACAACACAAAATAGACAAGATCAATCATAAAGCCGAAGATCTCAAAAGCTCAAATTATGATATTAAATTCTTTTAATTTATTTCAAAGCCAGAGTATTTCATATTATTTCTTAAAGAGGCTGTTTGATTTAGTTTACCCATAAATGTTAATTAATGAATTAACTATCAAACATGTAACATGTGTTAGTACATGATTATTCATGTACCCTTATTGTAAAGTGTTACTGTAATTTCTATGATATAATTTCCTGTTTTGTGGTTTTCTGAACAAAATGACTTCCTGCACATTGGTTACCACAATAGTGTACAGGATATTTTAAATATTAATATATTATAAATTAAATATTAATACACATATAAATATTAAATATATATTGAATATTAATATACATTATATAAAAATATTACAAATATAAATATTATTATAAAACCAAAAAAAAATCACATTGAGGAAGTTAAGTATAAATGTATATTCTGACAAAAAAAAAAAAACATGAAGCAGCTATTTGTGTGATTTGAAAATGATTTTTGTTTGTTCAGTTATGTAAAATAATTTGATTTCAATTTCAGGTGGGGGTTTCAGGCCCCACCATAGCACAGAAACTGTACTTGTTAAAATTACAAATGACTTGCTGCTTGCGTCAGACCAAGGCTGCATCTCATTGCTAGTTTTACTTGATCTTAGTGCTGTGTTCGACACTATAGATCATGACATACTCATAGATCGATTACAAAACTATAAGGGTATACAAGGGCAGGCTCTAAGATGGTTTAGATTCTACCTGTCCGATCGCTACCACTTTGTTTATTTAAATAGGGACTCACCTCAACTATCACCAGTAAAGTATGGAGTACCACAAGGATCTGTCCTAGGTCCTCTGCTATTTTCAATATACATGTTGCCCCTTGGTAATATTATTAGAAAATATGGGATTAGTTTCCATTGTTATGCTGATGATACTCAACTATATATCTCAACAAGACCAGATGAAACTTCTAAATTATCTAAGCTAACAGAGTGTGTTAAAAATGTAAAAGATTGGATGACCAATAATTTTCTCCTATTAAATTCAGATAAGACAGAGATATTACTTATTGGACCAAAAAACAGTACACAGAATCTCTTGGATTACAATTTGCAACTAGACGGATGTACTGTTACTTCCTCTACAGTCAAAAATCTGGGTGTTATATTAGACAGCAACTTGTCTTTTGAAAATCATATTTCCCATGTTAGAAAAACAGCACTCTTCCATCTTAGAAACATTGCCAAGCTACGAAACATGTTACCTGTTTCTGATGCAGAAAAGCTAATTCATGCATTCATGACCTCTAGACTGGACTATTGTAATGCACTGCTAGCTGGTTGTCCTGCCTCTTCAATAAACAAGCTACAGGTAGTCCAAAATGCAGCGGCTAGAGTCCTTACCAGGATAAGAAAATATGATCATATTACCCCAATTTTACAGTCTCTGCACTGGCTCCCTATCAAGTTCTGTATCAGTTACAAAATATTATCACTCACCTATAAGGCCCTTAATGGTTTAGCTCCTGCGTACCTAATTAGTCTTCTACCATGCTACAATCCATCCCACTCCCTAAGGTCGCAAAACTCTGGACTATTGGTAGTACCTATGATTGCAAAGTCCACTAAAGGAGGTAGAGCTTTTTCACATTTGGTTCCCAAACTGTGTAATAGCCTTTCTGATAACGTTCAGGGTTCAGACACACTCTCTCTGTTTAAATCTAGATTAAAGACACATCTCTTTAGCCATGCGTTTTTCTAATGCATCTCATAATCTTGTACTGCACTTATATCTGATCAAACGAACATTATTCTTTAGCTTAGGTTGAACAAATCATTTTTGCTTGGATGGAACAGCAGCTGTGCTAATAATGTCTCTATTTGTTTCTCAGTATATAAATATTGTAGAAACTTAATTTCCTGTAAAGCTGCTTTGCAACGATTTGTATCGTGAAAGCACTATACAAATAAACTTGAATTGAATTCAATTCAATTCAGTAAAACCAGTTAATTTAAATGATTATGCATGCATTAGGCACATTTTCATTTTCACATTTTAACTAATAAAACATTTTGGTTTTTCACTGTCAGGCATTTAACTACTCCCATAATGTACCTCCACTGTAAGCAATGCATGTATACCAGCACAGAATTCATCAGGGAAATGCACTAAGGAAAAAACATTGCATTCATTCTCTGAGGGTCTATATTTGAATGTAATGTCTGGCAACAGATTTCTATTTGGCTGAACTTCAGGCCTGATGAATAGCCATCAGTGAACTCCTCCTGATCGCCTCTAAACTTCTCTTGATTGTGGGGTGCCTGTGGGTTGAAGGCAAATCTGCAGACCTCCACGTACATTATGTTCCCTTACTGACGTCTGTACATGACAGACAGCTCATAGTTTAGGAGTTTAGTTCACTGAAAGTGACAGGGTAGTGACTGATTGATTTATTGTTCTTCCTAAAAACAGGCCTTAGAGGAGAGAGGAGAGGAGACAGTACTGCTATTTCTCCAGTAAAATAGTACATAGTAGACAAAGCCTGCTGTGCACAGTATGCAAATTTTCTGCAAGACGCGAGACGCGAAATACGTACCAATAAGTACATATCACTGCAGTTTCCAACAGAAATTAACACTAAAGGCGGTAAAACATCGAGCACTTGTAATCGTTTTCGTACACTGTTATGATTACAGCTCCATATGTTTCGCTTTCCAGACGTAACAAGCTTGTTCGATAGCTCAGCCGGTGTGGAATTGAACTTATGATGTGGAATCTTTGGGTATGAATCCTGTGAAAAATATTACTCACGATGAAAGAACTGAAAGATGAGAGATCGAAAGGTGTAGGTTTAGGTGTAGTAGATGGCACATTATTTTAAAAGGTCACAGCTCATTAGACTTAAAGCACCACTCAATGGATATTTCAAGTCAGAACTGCGGTGACACCTACAAAACCAACGTCACATAAAATGTACCATATGTACGTTCATTTGTTCCGGGGGAAAAAACCAAACACTCTTTTAGCGCCACTCAGTGGACATTTCACATCAAATGTCACAAAACGTACATGGCGGTACGTATTTCGCGTCTTGCAAAAAAGTTCCCACAGGTATGTTTTCGTCATCAGGTTGAATAAGTTCTGTGGTTAAAGGGGTAGTTCTCCCAAACTTGAAAATTCTGTCATTATTTACTCACCATCATGTCATTCCAAACCAGTAAGAACTTCGTTCATCTTCTTGAACACAAATTAAGATATTTTTGATGAAATCCGAGAGCTTTCTGACCCTGCATAGACAGCAACACAACTACCACATTCAAGGCCCAGAAAGGTAGTAAAGACATCTTTAAATAGTCCATGTGACATCAGTGGTTCAACCTTTATGAAGCTATGAGAATACTTTTTGTGTGCAAAGAAAACAAAAATAAAGTCATTATTTTTGATGCTACAAAAAAGTAATCACTGCTGCACTCTATTAACATTTTGTTTATAAACTTTTTATGAAATTATATGAAAATTACATGAAAATGAATTGAATGTTGAATTATACATACAATATGACAAAGCAGCATACTACTGTTTTTCTTAAATTGCTTTACTTTTTAATATATACATATTATACATTCTTTATATATTTTATACCCATATACTGTTCTCCGATATAAGATACCCTTAAATTCATTTAACTTAAACCATGCAGCATCATCTATCAGTTTACTGTGCACTACTCAAGTATTCCATTCTGATCATATCCCCATGATACTGAGTGGCATAGCCAGATGTTATATTTGATCTTTCATTAACATGTTCTCCACATTCATTGACGGGGAATCAGCATCAACGTCTCTATCTGAATAACTGTTACATTACATGTCTGATGGTTAAGTAAACCACAAATCAGGCAGCTCACAGATCTCATCTCATTGCTGTGTGGAAGGATGAACCTGTAACCGATTCTGCAGTTTTTGAGAACATCATAGTGGACACCTTCACTTGGCAGCTCAGTGTGGATTGGGTGAAATGAGGAGATATATGAAAGTCCAGTTCCAGTGCTAATCCCTCTGCTGCAGACATGGAAAGCTGGCCTACATTAAGACTGAGTGTGTGTGTGTGTGAGTGTGTGTGTGTGTGTCCAGAGGGTTACATAAACAACACAGCCAGATGGCATGGCTAGAGGAGAGACTTTGAACTGAGCTGCTCAAAGGAAATAGAATTTGTGGAAGAAAAAAATAACCAGGGATTAATTCACTCAATAAACACACTGGTCCATTCAGTCATAATCTATGGAGGTAAACAGTAATATCCATAAATACACAGTAGTTTTACGTGATTAAAGCAGATCAGGGTGGATTTAGATCCAGAGGAGAACACGTGAGGTGATGAGGTGGAGGGAGCGTGGATCAGTGCTTCAGCCAGAGGGAATTTTCATGACCTCAAACAGCTCGAACATCATGACGTGCCTGTTAGGAGACCAAAAACGGGCTTTGCAGATGCAGAGACGTCCACGTCTGCTCTGCCTTTTCCATTCTGACCTAGTTCACGAATGCTAAACTAGCATGTGAACGTATGAGCCATGGTGATACATGAGAATCGTGCTGGGCCGCATTTATCATACAGACACATCTTGCAGTCTGACATCTCATCCACGTTATGCTTTCCCATGAGTCTCGAGTCCCTACACGGAAAACACGCACGCTGTGAGCAAAACTTGATGCTTTCTCTGCTGGAGCGTCTTTAAATAAATTAATTAATTTCCTACCTTTCTTTCTCATTTTTCTGTCTGTTTGCAGATTTTGTCTACGAAACATTTATTCAACCTGAAATTATTCCATGACTCGTTCATGTTCATGTACATTTTCAAGAGGTTTATACTTTTATTATCTCTCTTTTTGTACATGTATTTTATATATATATATATATATATATATATGTGCTTTGTGCAGTATATTTGTTTCTGTTTTGGGTAGGAGAAGACGAAGATGTCCCCTTAAGAACAATGTGCATTTACTTTTGAATTGTGACATATTTATGTGTAAGTTTAGCATGTACCAGATGATATTGCATCAACCAATGAGTTATTAAGGGAAATTAATAGAAAAAATAGCTAATTTAGTTTTTATAGCACAAAATGTAAAATTTTCCAGTGTTCAAAGAGGTCGTCTTACCCCAAGGGTCTAATTTTATCTTTTCACTTCAAAATAAAAACAATATTTTTTCTCCATCAATCTATGACAATAATTCAGAAATCTAGCTTTCATTAACAGACAAAACTTTGATAAAATCCAATAAAACTATATATACTAAATATATTTAACAACATATTTATTACAATCTAATTTCAGATTGCCAAGATTCATCAGCCAATCAAATTGTTCTATTTGTACCTGGTGAGTGTAGTCTTTCAGATACATCTAGCGAGCGTTGAGCTACGAAACACATGACATATACCGTAAACAGCACGAAAGATGTTGTGCATGGTTGTTTTTGGTGTATTTTATAATGTTTGAGTTTGGTAGTTTGTAGATTGCTTTAAACAAAATTTGGTTAGGTGCTGTTTACACAGAATGCGTATTTGCATTCCTCAGACTGTATTTTGATAGTTTTTTGCCCATGTAAACAGACTGTCGCGCCATGCTGCTTTTTTAACATCTCATGCATAAGATGCGTATTTTTAATGCATGTTGACTTTAAAAACGCATTTCAAGATCATATTTCCATTCTGCTGAGCTGCATCTTGTGTTTCAGTTATGAAATGGAGTGTTTCTTAAAGCCGCGAAGCACCACTTAAGCCTGAGACACACTGCATGATTTTCAGCTGTCCCAGACAAAAGATTGGCATTGTGAAAACATTGTGGCTTTTTCTGTGATCGTGGCTCCTAATCTGTGGCCCTGTGTCATACAGTGCGAGAGGTTCAAAGATGGCCATTGCCATGGTCTTGTGACCAAAGATAGCCTACGATAGTTTTCTGACAGTGTAGAAATTCAGCATGATCATGGCACAGTGTGTTTGCTGCTACGACCCACGTTTACTGACCATCCAATAAAAATGCGACATTAAATCAACTCGACACGGCGCTAAAACATAAAACTGCTTACCTCAAGTTCTTATCCCTTCCTCTTTTGCCGCTTCTACTTTTTTTCAGCACACATAAAAACTACAACTGCCAAAGTGTGATTAATCATGCTCTTTTTGTTTACCCCTAGCGCATGCTGATGTCGTTTTATTCTTCTATAGAAATGTGCGTAGTAGCGTACAAGTCAATAGGTTTCATCATCGTACAGTCTACATGCATGTCCTACCCAGGTTTATTAGATCTATGTCACACAATGTGATCTGCAATGATCTTATAGGATTGCTTAAATTGTGCAGTATGTAGAAGGCTTTATAGTTATATAGTGTCACTTGCAATGTAGATGATGAGTTGTAAAAACTATGTATATGATATATGCATGTCCTTATCTCGCTCAAAATGGAGCAGGAGGAAGAAACTTCACTTCTACAGTAACTCTCTGTTCATCCTTATTTATTCTGTTGGATATCCTGCTGTTGATTTAATGAATTGAATTTATTTCATTTATTCCTATTTGAAGATGTGCATTCGGTTTGAGTGAGGCCATCAAGACTTCAGGCTTCAAAGGCCTTTTTTCCATCTTATGGCTACAGTTTGAAGTTCTCTGCAACTTAAAAGTGAATATGGAAGTAATGCAGCACGGATGGCCCGGTGAGCGCTCGCCATAATCTATCAATCAGACATAACATTTTTCAACGGCAAACCTCATTGTCTAACCGCACCGAAAACCAAAAAAATCAAAGAGTTTTGAATCCGAAAAAATATGAGAGTTTGATTGAAATTCTGTTTAAGTGTGTGCCTGCCTAATATGACCTCACTGGTATCTGTATTCATGCGCTGGCCCAACAGTAAGCCTCTCAAGGATAGAGGTTTGGGATGGCTTAAGGGCTTTGAATTGAAAAAAGAAAAGGGAATAAAAACAAAAGTGAGAGATGAAAATCTAGGGAGGATAGTCAAATCAGTCCTCAGTAAAACTGTATGTGAACTCTCTGTTGGCACGCGTTGACGTTCATTATGACAGATGTGATAAGCGCAGGTTTTATTATAATCAGATTAAAGTATTGTCATGGTTTAATCCAACAAATGTGGCATGATTTTATCTTTATTTGAACCTACTGCTGAAACCATAGTGTTGGGTAGACCATGCACCATCCTTATTTACTTCTGAAAAAGGGACAGAATGTAACGAGGAGTCCACTGGAGGCGAGCGTAGTGATGAACCCAAGTGCAGTTTATTTACAACGTGAAATCCAAAATCCAAACATAATCCAAACAGACGAAGACTTGACTTGACATGAAACAGACTTGGCTTGACATGAAACAGACGTGGCATGGCATGAACAGACTAAACTCACCGACAGCAGGTTACAACATTAATACACGACAAGGCAACAAGGCAATAACTAGCAAACTTATAGTAAACTAAGCAGGTCACATGACATGAAACAACCAATGGGAAACAGGACACATGACCATGACAACCAATCAGAACATGACACATTGAACAAGGGAACCAATAGCATGAAGACATGAGGGCAAGGGAAGCATGACACAAACAGGAACCATAACAGAACTTCAAAATAAAAGACATGAAAACAAGAACCTGAAACAAAACCCAAAACAGACCTTACAGAGAACTTGATTTTATCAATTAATTGATTAGACAGGGGAAAATGCACTATATGGGCATTTTAATTATGCTCAATCTTTTTGAAAATAATTATTGCCTGGCTGATTTTAGTTCATAGGCTAGTGCTTTTTAAATGAGGAATGTTAAATAATAATAGAAAGTGGATCTAATTTTCAGGACTATGGACAGCTCCACCACAGCCTTAGCATTAAAATAGTACATTTTATTGTTAAGTCTTGAGAAGTGAAGGTCATTTAGTTTCGATCTCTCTTTGTCAGTACAAGATCTTTGACCACAACATTTTCTCTTGGTATTTGCACTTTGATCTTCAACAGGTTTGTCTGTTCACTGGAGCTGGTTCAGTGTGTCTGAATGGTGTCCAGTCATCCATTAAAAATTATACTAGTCTCTCTGTGTGTGTGTGTGTGTGTGTGTGTGTGTGTGTGTGTGTGTGTGTGTGTGTGTGTGTGCGTGCGTGCGTGCGTGCGTGTGTGTGTGTGTGTGTGAGGACACAAATTTGTATAATGACATGGGTATGACATAGGTATTACAAGGAGAAGGTGATTTATGAGGACATTGCCTCATGTCCCCATTTTTCAAAAGGCTTATATATTATACAGAATTAGTTTTTTTGAGAAAGTAAAAATGCACAAAGTTTCCTGTAAGGGGTAGGGTTAGGTGTAGGGCTGGTGTAGGGTGATAGAAAATACAGTTTGTACAGTAGAAAAACCATTATGCCTATGGAATGTCCCCACAATTCACAAAAAGAAAAAAAGTGTGTGTGTGTGTGTGTGTGTGTGTGTGTGTGTGTGTGTGTGTGTGTGTGTGTGTATTGTTGTATGTGCATGGAAATGTGTGTTTTTGTGTGGATACATGTGTTTATATTTGTTGGGTGAAAATAGACTTTAAAAAAATGGTTCAGTTTCACTTAACGAGTTGGAATTTGAATTTAATTGACCACAACCAAAGGATGTTGTAATAATAATACTATAAAATATTAAATATATTTATTAAATTAACTAAATTAGAGTATTCTGAGAAATTAAGTGAACATATTCACAAAAGTAAAGTTAATTGGTAACACTTTACAATACAGTTCTATTTGTTCACATTAGTTAACATGAACTATCAATGAAATTATTAAACTATTAAAAAATTATTAATTTTAGTTAAATAGTTCAATATCTACTAATACTTTTACTATTACTGTAAATCAAAAGTTGTATTTATTACTACTCTTCAATGGACTATGAAGTTGTATTTTTAACTAATGTTAACAAAGATTAATAAATACTGTAACAAATGTATTGCACATTGTTAGTTAATATTAGTTAACCCATTAATGGACCTTATTGTAAAGTGTTACCAGTTAATTTATGAAATGTATTGTGATTATTGACATATTTTTTTGAGCTATGATGTGATTATATGATTATTGAGATATGATTTTTGGATTCCTTTACATGTAATTCTGTTTCTTTAAATTCCTTTTCATTCTCAAGTCAGTTCTGAATGGCTCACACCCCTGCCGTACAAGTGTACAGGGTTTAGAAAACCGCCTCGACTGAGATGCACACCGATTCATATGACAATTCTCCATGTCCACATCTGTAATCTAACAATATCTCTTCTGATGCCGCTTGTGTGAGGGGACTTAAGTAGCCGAATCATTGCTGGAGATAACGAGCGCTGAATTCCATCATTCTAATGCATAAAATCTGACTACTTCAGTAAATTCTCCTCTGTGATGTATGTATTAAAGATAACTGGATACTCTCATATCCAGATCTATGAATATGCAATTGAGATGACAAATCACATTGCTTATATTGCAAAAGTACACATCCAAAGAGAAAAAAAACAGAGAAGAGAGAGTGGTAGAGGACAAACTACTGAAACACTGGACACTATTATGACTGAAGTGCATGCACAAAGTTTAAAGCATATAAAAGTAAAGTCAACATGAAACAGAAGTTGTTTGGATTTTTGATCATTGTTGTTTGCTATCTCATGCTACGATCTCGCTGCGATCTCATGTGAGCCATTCTAAAGTGACTGAAACCCTGCAACAGGAAGTTGTCCTGATGAAGGCCAAAGGGATGACCCTTTCAGTCATTGCAAGAGAAGTTGGTCGTTCCAAATATGCGATTTCTAGAATATTGCTTCTTTACAATGTCAGTAACTCATTCAAGTCTCCCAAAAAGGCTGGTTGTGCACGAAAAACAAATGCCCGAGAGGACAGGATAATGCAGTGAATCTCAATGGGCAATGGGTTCAACACTGCAGCTGGAATTGCTTGCCAGTTCAGCGCTAAACAGGGTAAGGATCTGTCTCGGCATACAGTGTCTCAACGTTTAAGAGAATTTGGCCTGAAAGCCTACTCTGCAGTGTAGTCTGCAAATCTCTCATCTACAGAAAGAATCAAAACGCTAGGCTCACCTTTACAGAGGAGCATGTTGTGTGGAGGTTTGGAGAACTGGTCCAAAGTTCACTTCAGTAATGAAAGCAAGTTTAATTTATCTATTTACTAATTGATCTCCACTGTATGTATGTATATGTGTCTATATATACTGTATATATATAGATAGATAGATAGATAGATAGATAATTTTAGCAGACTAGGTCTATGTTATATATATGATTTAAAAACTTAAAATTTTCCTCCCACTCTGCAGAAAAATCCCAAAATAACTGATCTACCTCGCTGCATCACTACTGCTAAAAGGATTACATGCGCATGAGAAAAGACAGTGTTTAGGCTGACATCAAGCTCTGTGGCTTAGGGAAAGGCTCATGAAGAAAATCCAACCACTTAACAATATTTTAAGATTTCCTGTTTTAGGATTTGAGAAAATCTTTTGCTTACTTCATCTTTTTCTTACTAATATACAGTTTACATGACTGATAACTGTCTAATATTGAAACTCAAACCTGCCACGGCCACAAGAGGGTGCACATTCCTCCCTCTACCTCTAGTAGAAATGGTGGAAGATTTCCTATATGCACTAAAAATACTGCATAAAATGTTCATTATTGACAGATGTGAACAGGGATGACACATCTGTACAGAATATCTGAAAACTAAAGCAACATAAAAGTATTCAAATATATTTCATATATTTTACGTTTATTTCATAAATGGTTTAAAGGAAGTACATTGATGGAAAAAGGATGTGAACCATTCCATTTGATAACCAGTGAAACTTTCTTTGAGCCAGTGTCCTCAAGAGCTTTTTAAGCTGTTTATTAGACATTCACATGAGCTGTAATGTGCAATGCTTTTCAGATCTAGGTATCTTCAGGTCAGCATTTCAATAAGTCTGAGACATTTCATAAAGAATTTTTCTCTTGTATTTTTTCGTCTCAGATCTTTTGGATCATTGTCGTGTCACATGACCCAGCTCCTATGGGTTTTGGATCAGACAGAAGCTCTGACATTCTGCCGCACAATTTCTGGATATGACTTGGATTTCATCGGTCCCTCAGTGACTGTAAGCTATACACGCCCTGAGGCGGCACGGAAAAATTTTATAAGTAATTATCACTTTTTTTTTTTTCTGTGACTCCGTAATGAGAACAGTTGGTCTTAATCGTTCTCATCACACACAGAGCATTCTGGGAGTGTAACGGTGTGACTGGGGTTGGATGGGAACACTTGTGAGAGTTCTCCATGTGTCAGAGTTCATCTGCATGCGGCCCATCTGCTCTGAGAGTTAACACGGCATCAGATCTGACTCAGGAGTCAAAGAAGAAGATCTCAAAACTCACGGGGTTCTCCTAATGGTATTTCACACCCTAAATCATTTAATTGTTGAAAGCCTCATTTAAAGCCTTGTTTAATCTCACTCAGTTCAGTGCTGTTACTTGCATTTATGTTCTATAAGTCATACAGTATATATTTACTCTACTGTTCAAAAGTTTAGGGTCAGTAATTCAGCAGTATTGTGAAGTATTATTACAATTTAAAATAACTGGTTTCTATTTTAATATATTTGAAAATTAAATTTATTCCCATGATACCAAAGCAGAATGTAATTTTATTTTTTGTCATTATATGATGTGAATTAGAACTAAAAATATCGTGGATTTGAACTGAATTGTCCACAGTTGAATTGAAATGACAGGAAAAGGAATTTACTGAATCTGTTGTTCAAAAGTTACAGTAAAAACAGCGATATTGTGAAATATTATTACAATAATTCTAACTGTTTTCTGTTTCAGTATATTTTAAAATGTCATTTATACCTATAATGGTCAAGCTAAATTTTCAGCATCATTATTCCAGTCTTCAGTGTCACATGATCCTTCAGAAATCATTCTGATATGCTGATTAGATATTCCAGAAACATATTTCTTATTATTATCAATGTTGAAAACAGTTGTGCTGCTCAATATTTTTGTAGAAACTGATATAAATCTTGTCGTTGAAAGTACTGAAAGTTCAGAAGAACAGTTCAGAAGCAGCATTTATGTAAAATTGAAATATTTTGTGACATTATATCAATCATTACTCTCAGTTTTAATCAATTTAATGCATCCTGTCTGAATAAAAATATTATATTTTGAAAAAAATCTTATATCCCAATGAACAGTAGTGTGTGTATGAATACATAAAAGATGATTTAATATGTTTAAGTAACATTTATAATTATGTGACTGACTTTTTGATATTTCACAGCTATTACCTTGCTCCAGATGTCAGTTCTGACCATAGAAATTTGAATTCAACTCTGAATGACAGATGACAGTGTCAATAGCTGCACATTTTAAAGTTAACCAGAGCAATGAAGATGAATAATATAACGTTTTCTGTATGCATCGCCATATGAAATGATGTGCCAAGCCAAATGTTCTATTCACGCTTAGATTTGTTACATTTTTAACACTTGAGAAGTGGAAAAGAGTGGGGTGCATTCAAAGCATGCAATTTCTCACTCTTTCATTGCAAGGAAAAACCAGTCAAACCAATATGACGTCAATCAGATCTCTTTCATCTCCTGAAATCGTTCCTTTTGGCAAAATCCACTCGTGTGGCACGCTTTGAATCCAAAGCGATATAATTCAGCGCTAAGAATACAATAAATAATCATCTTATCTACAAAACGATGAAATAGGTTTATCTGATGAAATGTTTGCAACAGATGTAACATTTTATACATGTTGCTTCAGGTTATCCTGTGTTAAAATGTCACTGTATGCTTGTTTCATATAAGAATTTTTAGAACTGGTATTGCTAAACAATGAGGGGCTTGACCGATTTGTACAAACCTTCATCTTCCTTTATTAAACTGTTTTAAAATTCACCACAGAGTGCTGGTTTAAGGTCAAGCTCTATTCAGTGGACAGGTTTTCAGAAGTGAGAGAATGTGAGTCTATAAGAGAGAGAGAGAGAGAGATTAAAGGGAGAAGACTATGCGTCTTTGAATATCTTCCTTTGCTGAAGAGCATGTTTGATGTATCTGCAGCATGTGTTCAGTGAAGCAACAGATGCTAGTTTCATAACGGACTGAACAGCAATGCAACGCAACCACATTTAACCTTGTTCGCTTCAAAGAAAAAAGCCACAGGGTGAAGTGATCTCGCTTTTGCTTTTGGATCCATCTATTACATGAAGTAACCCAGGAAATCTTCATATCATACATCAGTGGTTCTCAGATTGTGGGGCATGGTGGTGGTATTGACATGAATTATGGCTCTGTTCTTCACACAAAGCTATCATATGGCTTCAAGTCATATATGGATGAGTTTTATGGTATTTTTATGTGTTTTTTGAAGCTTGACAATATCACCATCCTCTCATCCCTTAACCATATGTTCCACAGAAGAAAAAAAATAAATGAATGCTGCTTTAGAACAGCGTTATTTTAGTATCACTGAGATACTATTTCAATTTTAAAGTCTTAGTCCTTTTGTTCTTTTTGGCTTTTTTGTGAATTGTTGATATTTGGTTTTATTTCAATTTAAGTTTTAATTATTTTAGCACATAAATTTAAAACTAAATGAAAATGAGAAATGTTGCCTTGGCAGCTAGTTGAAATAAGGTTTATATGGGTGTGTGTGTGTGTGTGTGTGTGTGTGTGTGTGTACTGGTTTTTGTGGTTTACGGGGACAAAATTTGTTTAATGACATGGGTATGACAGAGGTATTATAATTTGAAGGTGGTTTATGAGGACACTGCCTATGTCCTCGTAATTCAAAAGGCTTAAAAAACATAAATGGTGTTTTTTTTGAAAATCTAAAAATGCACAAAGTTTCCTGTAAGGGGTAGGTTTAGGTGTAGGGTTGGTGTAGGGCAATAGCACATACAGTTTGTACGGTATAAAAACTATTACGCCTATGGAGAGTCCCCGTAAACCACAAAACAAACGTGTGTGTGTGTGTGTGTGTGTGTGTGTGTGTTTTCTATTTCAGTTAATGTTTATTTCTGATTAGTAATGATTTTTTTATGTTTTAGTTTTAATTATAATTACTCTGCTTTGGAATGACTTGAGTGTAAGTAAATAATGACAAAATGTTTCATTTTTGTTTGAACTCCCCATTTCATATTGTTCCTGCAAAGGAGTATTGAGTTTATTTTAATTTATTAATTTATTAATTTGTATTTTCAAAAGCCATTCTTTATTATCAAAATGTTTTGTGTATTTTTGCAACAGAAAGTTCATCAGGCTTTTTGTACTTATTTATTTATTTATTTTTTATTTATTTTTTTCCAATAAATCTATCTGTCATTCAGTTGACAGTCAAAATATTAACATTAAAACAATAAATAATTCAATTAATGTTATTCTTATTCAATAAAATTACATTCCAAAATTAAGTTTTATTTTCAGTAAAAATATAGCATAATAATGCTTCTTCATTTTAAATAGTTTCTATTTTTATTCATTTTAAACATTTTTTTTAAAACACATCTGCTAATAAATATGCAAATAATTGTTTTATTATTATGAATCACCATTAAATGCCAAGATTTGGCAACAATGCTGATGATCAGATCAGATAACAACATCTCCCAAGGTTCAATATTAGTTTTCTTTAATTGCTCAAATATAAGAAGTGTGTCGTGAAATTGCATTGATGAATTGACCTTTGGGTTTGTGATATCCTACCGCTTCGCTTCTACTCACAGAGGAGGCCAAGAATACAACTGCGCACAACAATTAACTGATCTTGTCGCACTACGTGAAGCTATTCAAACAATTCCCCTCAGAGGACAAATAGTAATTAAGAAACTGCTAAACTGTAGCAAGTGCCTCCAAGGCTATGTGAAACAATCTGGCAGATCTGTTAATTGATGTTTACTTGTGACAGTGGGCATCTTCCCCAACTCAACACAAGAAGAATTAGGTTAACTTCATTTTTAGGAAATAAATCCGCTTGGAATGCAGTAACCAGAGGATTCGTTGGCATATTCCTCCTTTGATTATTACAGCCCACTCTTTTCAGTGTCTCTTGTAAAGCAGGGGGACGTCACCAGCTGTGAGCAGTTTAGTCAGTTCAGTCAGGAGTCTTAATCCTGTCGCTTTTTTGATAAAAAGTCACACAGGCCGCACTGATCTTCACATTGCAAACTGTGCTCAGGAGTCCCTCCGTATAGTGGCATCTCCCAATCCAACATCTATTATGTATGACTCATTGAGAGGAGGTCAAACAGCTGCTCCCGCAGATTAATGTGCACATAAATATTAATAAAATGTGCTCCTAGGGCTATGCTCCTGTAATCTGCAAAACAATTTGAAATCCTGGCCAGCTCTGTAAGAACAGGGAGATCACACTTTGAGACTCATCCTTCCAGAAATGTCTGCAATTTCACAAGAGTAGCTTAATCCAACTCATAAATTTATGAAACAAAAAAGATCCATTTATTGGCTTGCTTTTAAATGTAAAGAGTACACTCATTAATACTGAATCATATGAGACGCATTAACGTTGTTATAAAAAAATTGTAATATAGAAAATTTCTTTGTAATGTAGAAAATATCTTTTCAAATATGAAAAAGCAGAATATAAAACAGCGTTTTTAGTATTACCAGTCAAAATAAAGCAGCATATATAATACACTACCATTCAAAAGTTTGGGTTGATTTTTTTAATTGTTTCTTAATGTTAAAAAGTCTCTTATGTTCACCAAGGCTGCATTTATTTGATTAAAAATACAGTAAAAACTGTAATATTGTGGAATATTATTACAATTAAAAATAGCTGTTTTCTATGTTAATATACTTTATAATATAGCATTTAATAATATGTTTTGTTTTGTTTTTTGTCTTCAGTGTCACATGATCCTTCAGAAAACATTCAAATATGCTGGTTTGGCGCTCAAAAAACATTTCTTATTATTATCAATGTTGAAAACAGTTGAGCTGCTTAATATTTTGTGGAAACTGATACATTTAATGAATAAAATTCAAAAGAACAGAATTTATCTGAAATAGAAGTTTCAGTTTTGAACAATTTATTGCATTCCTGCTGAACAAAAGTATTAATTTCTTTCACAATCAATTAATCAATCAAACAATAAATCTTACTGACCCCAAACTTCTAGTATATATGTATTCATTTGCATTATAAAATCTGAGGAAGCATGCAATTCAAATGCACATGGCACTTCTGGTTATCATTTATCTTTAGATGTTGAGATTAGGGCTTTTGGATTCTTATAAGCTTTAGGAGCAAAGAAGTGTTTCCTCTGAAAACTTATTAGGCTTTGGCAATCGTTAGTCTCTGGATTCGTCGTGTTTTAAAGGGCAAAGTCAAAGTTAGCAGTGGGCTTTTGTAGCGCGGCCTCTTCCCAACTCATTCGTCACAAACACAGGACCTTTCTCAAAATCACACTTCACTGTGATATTCCACTGCCTAAGATTTTTCTTGCTAATGGCTTTGCTGCAAAAACAAGACATCAGTGTGCGTTCATCAAATCTCCCGCTAACCCATCATTGCTGCGTTCGTACGATCTATTTGTTATGCCCGCTGGTATTTGTGCCATTCTTAAAGTGCAACAGTTCTCCCATTATGCTAATGCCGTAATGTTGCACGGAACATGGAGCTAAATTGAGAAGCAGAGAATGGCAGATGGGAGAACAGGGCCACTGCTAATGAAATGCGAAACAGTGTGATGCAAAACTGTGCTTATTAAAATATTTCACTAAAAGCCGAGGCCTGAAACACCAGTGTAATTATCAGGTCCGCTCTCCAGCAGAATGGTGGTAAATTGATGTTACGGCATACGCTCAACCCCATTGGCTACAGTCCACAACAACGAGTTGCAGGAAAACAGTGTTAATTCTCATTGCATTATCCATTCATGAACAATTCACTCGACAGCATTGCAGCTCTGAAGCTGAAGTTAAGTGCGCAATTGAAAAAGAGCCGGACTCAACCATTTAAGTGATTGTATCTCTGCAAGCGGTGATTGGATAAAAGCATATTTGGACACCTTTCTATTGCCTATTCACAGATTCTCTAACTTAAGAAGAAGAAGTCATAAGATACGACTTTTAATTATTCTACTGAAACACCCATTTTACAAATGGTCACCTGAGGACAAACGTTTTAATTGAGGTTGAGGTTCAGTAATTGTTGATTGTTCAAAAAAGCTAATAATTCTAACCGTCATTTTCAGATAAGATGATTCTGCCATTTAAATGTAGAAGAGAATTGCTCTTAAAGTACAAAGGACCAAAAAGAAACAGTTTTGACTGTGGTCTTTTTTTTTAAGTATTGTAGGCTGCTGCAACCAGGATGCAACAACACAGTGTAATGCTGAAAGCATGATATCAAAAGACTGTGACAGTTCTGTTGCTAAACTGATTCTGAGAGACTGATACAAATGTCTGAAACGTGTCTATTTTGAAGCTTTAGTTTATTTTTCAGCACAGATGTCTTTTTGAAATAAAAATGATCAAATGAATAGCTTTCAGACTGACAGACCTTCAAAGCATCTGTCGTAATCTGGTTAAGTTACTACACGGGATCAGGTGCTTTATATCAACCACAGCTGTAAAGAAAAAAAAATAAAAGCACAACACACTAAACGTTTCCTTTTATATAACAGTTAAATAAACAAGAATAGTAACTCACCACATGTTGTTAAAGGAATAGTTCACCCAAAAATGAACATTTGTTTGTTTCTTCATCTCAAAAGAACTGGAGATATTTAGCATTAGCACTTGCTGACCAATTGATCCTCTGCAGTGAATGGGTGCCATCAGAATGAGAGTCCAAACAGCTGAAAAAAACAGCACAATAATCCAGTCCAACAATTAACACTTCGTGAAGCAAAAAGCTGCACGTTTGTGAGAAATAAATCTATCATTAAGATGTTTTTAACTTCAAACCATTGCTTTTGGCTGAAATGCAAGTCCTCTAATATTGCACTGTCCAGTGAAAATGTTATCTTGTCTGAATCAGGAGAAAAAAATGGACAGGTAAAGCACTGAAAACAGTCTAAACAAGTGTGTCAGTGGATTTTGATGTGAGAGGAAAACAGAAAATTGACTTTTTCACTGGAAGAAGTGGATTATGGAATCGTATTTTGGCCAGAAGCAACGGTTTAAAGTTAAAATGCCTTAATGTTTCATTTGTTTATTACAAACACGCAGCTTTAACTGACTGAATGGAGTCATGTGGATTACTTGTGGATTATTGTGATGTTTTTATCAGCTGTTTGGACTCTCATTCTGATGGCACCCATTCACTGCAGAGGTTCCATTGGCAAGTGATGGAATGCTACATTTCTCAGAATCTGTTTTAATGAAGAAACAAACTCATCAGCTAGGTCTTTGATGGTCTGACGGTGAGTACATTTTCAGCAAATTTGTATTTTTGGGTAAACAGTGGTATTAAGTATAATACAAATAGTATTAAGGTGCAGTCACCTTACCATATCTGGGTTTTTCAGGGTGAAAGATTTCCTCAAACAGATTTCACAACATGTTCAAGTTGGGCACGCAAATTCACATTGTTGACTAACAGAAAGCTGCTGGGTTTGAAGTTTTATGCATCGCTACACTACTGACAATAGATGTTTTTTAAACTTTTTGACTCCTGTTTTTTCTTCACCAACAACAATACTTCCAAACAACGCCAATACAGAATTAACTGATGCCTCTCCTTTGTTTTTTAATACATCGGTTCAACAAATTATTCAATGTTTCACTCATGAAAACAGTCATTTCTTTTCATTCCTGAATGATTCAGTGTTTCAAACGAATGTAATCTGTAAAAAAGCAAAAAGTCCTAGTCCTGTTGAACTGTTAGAAATGCACTTGAAATGATACTCAGCCAATCACATTACTACTGTATAATGAAAATGATTCATTGTGAATTTAAATCCGGAAACTTTCATGACTTAATTACTTAAATCTCAACTACATGACAATGAATCTGTGACGAATCTGTCTCCATATGTAGACCACCTTCGCTTTTAGCCTCAGACACTTGGCAGGTTTAGTTATTAGCGCTACCTGTCGTGCAGCAGACTAGCTGCTCCAGTCCTGTCTGTGTCAGGCAGGTCGTCAGCGGTCCAGACAGTGCCTCAGGGCTCCGTGGCAGCCTTAAGTTACACGCGCTGACACACATACAGTCACGCACAAGCAGACACGCACCTAGTATTTCTACTTCTTTCCCTTTCTCCTTTTCTTCTCTCACACAAACACACACAGATGTGCTGTTTAAATTATGCTAATATGTGCAAGATCACCATCTGTGTATTTACTTATTAAGCATTATTGATCTGATATTATTTGCAATTCAAAATCTCCCATTTTCAGACCTGACCAATGGAACTGTGCACAGATGCATTGTTATTAGCTTGATTTCTTCTCCTCGCATAATGGCCACTTGCTTCGTCCCGAGGGAGCATTTGCCCTGGCAGACGTTTTGTATTGTAATTCACATGCATAATGGTGTCCGTAGGCCAAATTTACCTCAATTTGCCACTGATACAGACATACTTAAAGTTTCCTCTAAGATGTCTTTATGACAGCCGCTATAGGTGTGCATATTGATGTGCATGGATATTTTTGGCATGCAACTTCTGCTTCATTACTCACACCTCTAATTTTTCTAAAATAAATGAACCATCAACAGAAATTCAACAAAGATAATTAAATTGCCAGAGGAACTTGGAGGCCGACAAGAAATATGAAATACGATTCGGTTTGTTGTCAGAGGGCAAATTGCTAAATGATGTACCATACAAATGAACCATCCTCCTCATCTGTCAGCTCACTGGAATGATGGCTCTCTCATGGTGTTTGGCTCTGGAGAAAATATATTCCCCCTCCAACCCATTAACGATTCTTTCTCTTCTGCAAACCTCTTCTGGTTTTCCATGTCATATGCATCTCTAATATTGCAATGCTGATAAACCATTTCAGTGGGTTTGTCCCAAAAACGTGGCTCCAAAATGAATAAAAGGGCACGTATTCTGTTCATTCTTCGCCAGTGGTTGATTTTTATGAGCATCATTTGGAGATGCAAATATTGGGTCACTCATGACTACACATGATCGCACTAGCGTAGAGAAAACCGTTGTGTCCGCTCAAGTTGCTGTCGTCGGCCCAGAGATTCAGCTGCTTTAACGCCGTTGGATTAGGAGTTTGGGCAGCTGTGCTTAGGTGATCAAAAGCCAGGATTTATCCTTGTGTGGTTTTCTTGGATTCTGCATGGATCAACTAAACCATCTGAGAAGGTTCCTTGAATTTCAATTTCTGCGAAGCAGCAGGCTGGAAATGTAAAACACATTAAGGGGATCTTCTGATTCTTAAGAACTCACAGACCATGAACCTCAAAATGAAACATCCTAAATATTCCATCAATAATATATTCAGGGTCATGAAATCGATGCGGTTTGAGTGTTAAAATCTGTATCTAAAATGCATAAAGGCTGTGTTTAGGCCATGCTTCGTTTTTGATATGTTGGTCTATGAAGAAAGTAGTTACAGAAATTAACACTGTGTTTTGCTTAATAATGCTAAATTCAGAATAAATTAATTATACCATTAAGCCCTGGCAACCTTACCATAGCATTGAAGTGGTGAGCACTACTTTAATTTCCTTAAAAAATACAAAAATATAGTTTGATATACTGTTTGAAATGAATCATTTTTGGTATTTCAGTAAGTTTTATAGTAAGGTGTTAGGCTTAATGTACTAATTTGTATACTGGAAGAAGTACTTTGCCAGCTAGACTTCTCTGTCTGGACAGATGTAAATTACACCACTGGTGTCAAGCCCAAAAAATATTTTAAAAACTACCATAAAAGTAAAATTGCAAGTCATTTGAACCCATAGCTTTGTGTGAAGAACAGGTCAGAACTTCGTTAAGCTTTGCTCTTCTGTTCAAGTTACACATGCATTTTTTTTTATTCAAAATAGACATAAAATGCTATGTGTAAGGAGAAGGGAGTAGTAGCAGCTGCGATTAAACCATGCAAAATGGCCATAGTATTTATTGTCATCATGGGAAATTCAAAAATGCAGAAACTATAATAGAGTGAAACAGGCAAGTTCTGGAAGTAAAATTTTCTCCACAGGGGAATTTAACAATACCTTTTAAACCTTTAAAGACAGACCTGCTGTGAGCTACAAGATTGTTATTCCATGGTACTGTATATGCTTTTGGTGAACCCATCAGGCTGTATTATTTAAGCTTATTTTTAAAACCATTTAACAGTGGAATTGCTTGTGAAAATCTACATTACCCTTAAAAAATAAATAAATAAATAAAATCGCCAACAAAACAAGCAAATTGCAATTTCAGACCCCACTCCAGTGAAGCACTACAAATGATGTGATAGAGTCAGGCTGCATCCAAAAATAACATACTTCCTTACTAATTAGAGGACAAAAACCAGTATGTGGAAAGAATATTATGTCCAAATTCACAGAATTCATAAAACAGTAGGCAAAAAGTACCCAGATGACTTTCCAGTATGTATCTGATGGACACTTTACTATACCATGAGGCCACGGGGATTTCTGAATGGCAGTGAAGTGGCAAAACTAATACTGGTAGGTCAGTGACGGACAGCCAATAGTATGTCCAGATTAGATTAATTCTATATACATTCATACTATATAAAACATTCCTTTTTAACAGTTACGAAGTAATTACTTATTCAAAAGAAGTACCTACTCAGAGTATGCATTTTTGGATGCAACTTCAGTCTCCTTAAGCTATCAAGCTACTAAAATATTTGTAAATATGTATATATTGCAATAAATGTAAAATTTACTGTTTGTATATGCATAATCAACATATTTGTTATTTGCAATGCTTTGTGGGGTTGTAGTTCTTTCCCTCATTGAACCCGTTAAGTACACAGTCTTGTACCTTTGTATTTTTGTCCAATTTTCAAATACCTCTTGCTTCAAAACAAAGTTTGTAATGTTGTGATTCATCTTATATCTGGTTTGGTTTGGTTTCTGGCTAATAACTCTTTTTTTATCCCCATGGGAAAAAAAATACTTCTGATACTAAGAAACCAAAAAAAAATGGCGGACACTGTTGAACTCTATTAGAACTGAACATTCATCGTGGATGAGATACCTAGGGTAGGATGCAGGTATGAAGATGATGCATACAACTTGCAAAAGTCAAATTTGTATTACTAATGGTTGTGCTACTTCTCAGTATTTTAAATCTTTTTAGTTCAGATCCCATTCACCTGGAGCTAGGAAGACATCAACTGCATTATTTGTCGTATTATGGTTACAGTTGAGACAAGAAAAGCTGAGAGTGGCATGTATGGTCCTGAAGTTTGAGAAACAAGGCTTTCAGCTCTCAGCTGACATTGAGCTCTGCACTTTCAATGAACACCAGCTATGTGAAAACCACCTACATGAGAAACCCCCAGTGAAACACAATAGGGACCTATGCAGAGCTCTCTGGTACATTAATTTATACTTGATATAAGGCAACTGTCTGAATCATTTTTCAGCAAGAAGAACCATGGATGGATAAAAATACCACTGAGTATTAAATAGGACATTTGATATTCCCCACTTTAAGATAATCAGCTCAATTACCTCCCCTCAAATCTATGCTTATAATCTTGTGCTCCTGTACTGAGAGGAGATCTCATTGGAATAGCAAGCCCATTTCTCCGTGAAGTGATGACAAGCAGACAATGGTGTTTAAAATGGCAGTGTGGTAGAAATTAATGTTGAGCACTTTCACAGGCCGATTCCCTTCTGACCACAACTTGACAGCATTTCATTGTACACAGTTTGAGTCAGTGATCAAAGTGGCAGTGATGTAAAAACCCCAGTCAACAGAAAACAGTTCAGCTCTCTAGTGTTCATGCAAAATCACCTCTAATTAGGTCAAGGCCTGATCCATCAGCAAACATGAATGGAATCAAAATTGAAAAATGGGGGAAAATGGACAGCTGTGTCTATTTACCCTCTGAAATATTATAGGAAACATCAGGCTGTCGAACAAGTTCAGGATCGGATGTGGCAGGGGTAGCAGTGATGAGATTCTACCGAAGAATTAACTGTGACGTGTGTTGAAACGTAAGGATGAAATCAGCTCAGTGTTAATATGAAAATGACTTACTTAAAATACGTAATTACAGGAAAAATACGAGATGAGGAACTGCATAAAGCAGGGACCCTTAAGGCCTGAAATACTCATGTCGATGTACTTAAAATACCATATATCATAACACATTTTTGCTTAGGAGTAAAAAGATATCAGAAATACCTGAGCAGCTATGTAATGTTAGTGCACATCCCCATGCTGCCTACGCTGCTGAGCATAATTTTAGATGACTGTGTAACTTTCCTCTCAATTACAAAATAAACACACAACAAAAGTGACAGAGGTGAGAAAACAGCAGTTAACCATCTGATCATAGCGATGTGGATATGTTTACACCAGTTCTGCAATTCAGCACTCCAGTCAACTTAAGTTACATCACTTTTATTCAGATAGTACTTTAACAATAGATTGCTATAAAGAAGGCTTTCCAGTACTTTCAATTAAAATTGCACCTTCTATTTCTGCTATAAAGCAGCATTTCGGTGTGTTCATGTTTTTAACTACTTAACTTGGTGGACTAAACAGAAAAATATATTAACCTGAGATTATTTCCACGCCAAAGAAGGCAGAGCCTTAGAGCTCATCTAATCTCCATAACCTCCATGGACCAAAGGTAGTTCAAAGTGCGTTTCTCAAAAGCATCGTTAGCCAACATGTCGCAAGTTCTGTAATTACCAACAAAGTTTAAAAGGACAGTTCACACAAAAATGAAAATTCTGTCGTTAATTACTCAAACTCATGTTGTTCCAAACCTGTAAGACCTTCGTTCATCTTTGGAATACACAAATTAAGATATTTTTGATGAAATCCCAGAGCTTTCTGACCCTGCATAGACAGCAATGCAACTGACACGTTCAAGTCCAAGAAAGATAGTAAGAACATTGTTAAAATAGTCCATGCGACATCAGTGGTTCAACCGTAATGTTATGAAGCTACAAGAATACTTTCTGTGCACAAAGAAAACAAAAATAATGACTTTATTCAATTTCTTCTCTTCCGTGTCAGTCTTCGATGCATGTTCATGAGAATACCAGAACGCAAACACTGCTCGTAAACAAGGCACAGTGCATCTGGGTTCTACGCCAGAATGCCGACTCCTGCGTCAGCAGCACCACACGCATGTGTCGTGGTACTCTCATGAATGTGCATCGAAGACTGACACGGAAGAGAAGACATTGTTGAATAAAGTTATTTTTATTTTCTTCGCTCACAGAAAGTAATCTCATAGCTTCATAACATTACGGTTGAACCATTGATGTCACATGGACTATTTTAACGATGTCCTTGCTACTTTTCTGGGTCTTGAATGTGGTAGTTGCATTGCTGTCTATGGAGGGTGAGAAAGCTCTCAGATTTCATCAAAAAATATCTTCATTTGTGTTCTGAAGATGAATGAAGGGTTTTGAGCAACATGGGGGTGAGTAATTAATGACAGAATTTTCATTTTTGGGTGAACTATCCCTTTAAAGATTCAGTCTTTCCCAAAACCAAAATTCCAAAATGAACAGTAAACTTCAGCTTGAGTCAGTTCAGTGTTGATTCATTTCAGTTTAGGTCAATACCTGTCTCGATGTTGCAAGACATGCTTCCGCTGTAAAGCAGCTCTAGAGTCAAGTCACTTTTATTTATATAGTGCTTTATACAATACAGATTGTGTCAAAGCAGCTTTACAGTGTTAAACAGGTAAATGATGTGTCAATAATGCAAACAAAATTAAATCTGCTGTAAAGCAGCTCTAAAAAGAGGACAATAGTAAACAGTCAATTTTTCAGTTCAAGTCAGTTTTAGTTGATTCAGTGATGTCATCGTCCTGGGGTGCATTTCCCAAAAGCATTGTTAGCCAACTATGGTTGCAAGTTTTGAAGAGTGCGCATGTGCATACATGCACTAGTACATAAGAATGATTGAATCAAATATAGCAGTAAAAAAGCAGAGGAAATAAAGGAAAGGAGATAAAGCAGAATAACTGAGGGAAAAAGAGAATTAGCTCCCAGATGCCATGTCTGTAATTTATAGTAAAAATCTGATATTAATTCTATCTTAAACTGATTAATTAAAGACGTTATTACTCAACCAATTAACCAGCTTGGTTGAACAACAAATTTGTGATAATATTGTTTCGGGAAACAGCTGTAACTTGCTAGTTGATTTCTTTAACAAGTTAAGCAGTGAGTTACTTTGTATAGAAAATGAACCCCATCTCAGTTCTGTTCTCTTCCAGTAGTGTCTGTACAATTAAGTTGACAGTATTGCCAAAAATTAAGTGTCCTGAACTAAGCAGGCCAAAAGCGACAGTGGCAAAGAACCCAAACTCCATCAGTGACAGAAATGGAGGAAAAAACCTTAGGAGAAACCAGGCTCAGTCAGCGGTCCAGTTCCTGAGGTGTGGCTTAATTCATTAAACAGGCTGAATCACAAGTGAAGATGATAGTCTCATCCGATTGTCAGTCAATGCTGTTATTTTGATAAATTAGTGGAAGCTCATTAGTTGGTTACTTTCTCCAATAATACATCATGCTATGGAAGTTAATCTGATATTTCGTTGAACAGGAAATGCACCCCAGAGTGAACTTTTCCTGAAAGTTTGCTTTGGCAAGCTGTTTCAAACTCCAAACAAGTTTTTTTTTTTTTTTTTGGGCTGATTTTGTTCCAAATGATGTCCAAATGACCAGTTCTTCGATTTTGCTTTCGACCCCTGAGATATGTTCACATGAGGCACGTTGCCGATATCTAGATTTCAAAAGTCGACCTGTAAGACTCTGAGGAATGAAGCAATTAAAGAGAACACATGGCACGGTGTCAAACGCATTAGGAAGTCAAATATACTAATCATTGAAGACCTCTTTACAGAGGGTGGAATGCCTTTAGCTATAGATTTTTTCAGCATTGAAAGACAAACTCCTCAATGTCCGTGGCGGCGGGCCAGCCTATGAAACACAGGCACTGAGAGGCCATCCAATTAGCAGGTGTTTGTAAGAAACAGTGACACTTCTCCCTGTCTGAACGGTCTGAGATGTATAGCTACAGCTGTCTAGACACCAACAGACAAATTTAGGTGCTCTGGGGAATTTTGTCTTTTTGCAACATGCCTGTTTTTAGAGAAAACATCCAATTTGGAGGATGTCACATGACAAAATGGCATTCAATAAAAGGCCGTATGGAATAGTGAGATAAAGGCCGTAACCATACGGTTTTATTGCTTTAACGAGGTTGTATTAGTCTCAGGTGTGTAGAATTAGCAGGAGAGCACATGCACAAGTGCTTATAGTATTAAAGAGAGAACACAATACACATCAAATAAGCAGCATTTTATAATCCTTTTCATGTCTTTGAAGTTGAATTTACAGACTAGCATCGAGCACACAGGAGGTAAAAACAAATCACAGTTGTTTATTGAGAGAAACACTGGGTTAATGGAATATTTGTGGAATAGATATGTAAAAATTCTTCAAGAGAGTTATCTGAATTATTAATTAACTGCAGACCACCAACTGCTAAGAGAGCCAGTGACAAATAGCAGTGTGATGAAGAAAATAAAAAATATCCTTGAAAAATCTAGTTTAAAATACATGTGCTGCGTTCTTAGAAATATAGTTGTATTCATGTTGATTTTCATTGAAAAATGTTTACATTTAAAGTTTATAGAAAGTTTTTAAATTAGTGTTGTCAAATCGATTAATTGTGATTAATCGCATCCAAAATAAAAGTTTGTTTTTGCATAATATATTTGTGTGTAGTGTGTATATTTATATATCCATGTAATTTATATTATATATTAATATATTTAATATATAAACAACATATTTTTCTTAAATATATATATATATAGACAGTACACACACATATTATGTAAACACAAATTTTTATTTTGGATGCGATTAATCACGATTAATCGTTTGGCAGTACTAATGTATATATAAATATATACACATGTATATATTTAAAAAATGTGTGTGTGTGTGTGTGTGTGTATGATTTATATGATATACAAATTTAAATATATATTGCATACATTTCTTAAATGTGATTAATCGATTTTACAACACTTTTTTTAATTAGACTTTTTTTTCTTCATTAAGATATCAGGTCAGTTGTATCACTCTGACACTGTCTAAAAATGCAAAAAAAAATCATTTAAATCTGGAAATTAAAAACACATCATAGTGAAAGAGGTGCATTCAAGTCATGAACTGCATTTTTAATGTATTTTAAATTTTAAAAAATTGTGTTCTGTCATAAATCCAAATGCAAAGAAGCAAATGTGTCAAATTTGAGAGAGGTAAAGCAGGTCCCGATCATGGATGACCTTGGAAATTGCTCTGAGACGCTCCACCGGCTCCGCGGAATCTCCAGACATACTCGTGTCATGTTAGCGCGTGTCGAGGGCCCATAAGTACCAGTTAATATTTAAAGCAGTGAAGCGCACGCGAATCCCAACAAAATTCATCTACGAGCACGGTCTAATATAGCTTCTCAAGCTCTTCCAACATCTCGCTATCGAATTCGACGAAATTCAGCAGGAATTGAAATGGAAACAGAAAGCTGAGGAAAAAGTAATGACCTGCCATTGGGAAGGTCGATGCTTGGCTGCACAAAAAGATAGAAGGGGCAAACAGTGGCGAAGGGAAAGTAGGTCGGCAGCGGAGAGGGAATAGGTGCACTTTAACCTTCCTCTCTGCAGGAATGGAGATGAGTGCCCTCAGTAGGGTCAAGGGCAAAACACGAGGGGAATGTTAAACACAAGTACCCTGCGGAGCACTGACCACGGCCAACAAGATCACACCACACATTCTGCTAATGTGCTGTGACCACTCTCTCGCTGATGAGGTGACTTCTGGGAGATGTGCTTGCCACACGCAAATTTAATCACAGCACTATGGAACATTTCAGCCTCAGAGTAAAAAGGTAATTGTGACTTTAATTACGATTTTATTTTTTGTAATTATATCTATTATACCTCATACTGTTCAAAAGTTTGTGGTTGGTATGATTTTTATATGTTTTTGAAAGAAACCTCTTAAATCAAAAATATAGTAACGTTGTGAAATATTATTACAATTCATACAACTATTTTAATATATTTAAAAATGAAATTTGTGATAGCAAAACTGAATTTTCAGAATACTCCAGTTTTCACATGATGCTTTAGAATTATTTTAATATGCTAAATTGGTGCTCAAAAAAAACTTTTCTTCATCAATGTAAAAAATGGTTGCGCAGATTAATATTTTCAAGGAAGCAATGATACATTTTTTCCAAGATTCTTTGATGAATAGAAAGAATTGTATTCTTTTAACTTGCGTCCTTGCTGAAAAAAAAAAAATCTTACTAACCTCGAACTTTATTTCTGGACTTTATTGACATTATTTCTTTATTTCTCACAATTGTGACTTTATATCAGTGTGACATTTTTTATTCAAACATTCTTCATTTTTTATTTAAAAAATCCAAAATGTGACTTCATGTCACAGTGTGACTTTTCTTATTTTAAACATTCACAACACTCACCTCTTTTTTTCAGACTACCTGCAGTATTGTCAATTTACATAGATTGTTTGCAGGCATTTGGGTTACAGAGATATTTTCTGTAATGCACAATTTCTACACATCTTTAATAACTTGCAAGCCATTTGCATGCTTTATGCTTCCCACAAATGTTATGGAAGAATTATGCATGCATTAAAAAGAAGTTTGCTCAAATTTTCCAAAAAGTTTCTGGATCTCCATAGTTATAATTCAAATACTTTCATAGAATCCAAGAAATACATAATGCGACCTTCTACAAGACATATAACAGTGACATTCTCAAATTATGCACTGCTATTACTTTTCAGTGAGGTGTTTTGCACATTGCTGTTTTGAAGGCTGTGTGAAACCACCTGTTGATGTGATAAAGGGATGGAGAGTGAAGGTTAAGATGAGCACTTGCTTCTGATTTGATTGAGGGGGGTTCCAGTTCTCCTCAGCTCAGCCATGCGGGATCATCAAAGACTCTCTGCTTTGATCCACTCTTCAAAAGCCTTCACTGGCCTCTTGTCAGTGTCTGCTCTGCTGGCAGTTTAGGCCCTGTGCCACCGCTGTTAAAATGGCCCAATTAATCCACCACACTCTCCATATTGAGTTCATATTGTCAGTGGTTGAAAAAGCATTCCATAATGCAGATTTGTATTAATTCAGAAAAATGTGGGGAATTTCTTGCACTTGATGATGTCATGCTCCTATTGTTTTTTTGTTTGTTTTTTCCTCTACACTCTTAACAATAAAGGTTCTTTGGTGGAATTGATGGTTCAATGAAGAATCTTCAACATCCATGGAACATTCTTTATAGTGGAAAAGATTATTAAGATTATTAAAATGGCTTTTACACTTTTAAGAAAATACTGATTCCTTTAAGAACCGTTCACTGAAAGTTTTTGGGGAACTAAAAATGGTTCTTATATGGCATTGCTGTGAAACCTCCCTTTTTGGAACCTTTATTTTTAAGTGAGTAATATATTCTAAATGTTTGAATTGTTTGATTTGTATTTGAGGTAAACTCTGCAGGAAAGTGGACAACAATTGCCAGGAGTGGAGAACCAGTGATTCCATAGAAGAAACCATTTTTGGTTCCCCAAAGAACCTTTCAGTGAACAGTTCTTAAAAGAACAATTTTTTCTCAGTGTGAAGAACATTTTAAAAAAAACTGTAGTACAATGGAAAGGTTCAATGGATGTTAAAGTTTCTTCATGGAACCATAGGTGCTAATAAAGAACCTTTATTTTTAAGAGTGTATAGACAACAGATATATATGCTGCTTGCCAAAATAAAAAAAATAAAAAACAGACTTAACAGATAATACATAGATAATTTTCAATGACCATCAAAGGAATTTATTCTTTTTGCATGCTGAGTGGTGTGGTTATAATCTCTACAAGCAGAAGCTAACCAGGCAAACTCTTGTTTTGCATTCAAACTGGCTTATGTGAAAAATGCAAAGTGATAGTACATTTACATTTATATTTCATGCAGTTGACAGACACTTTACACTTAAGGCCCAGGTATATTTCATTTGCTGTGTTCCACTCCATCTCGTGCACAGTTGAGCATGCAGGCCTTTTAAAGCATAATGCATTCAATGCATACAAGCTCATTTTAAAAGATTTTGACTTTCTAGTGAACAAGTTCAAGAATTCAGAACAATTCCATGATAGGCAGTATTTATTACCATTATAATATCATAATATGGGGTATTTTTTCTCTTGATCATAGATGCCACAAAATCTGATTTCAACATATTTAATGAATGACTCTTCTTAATTTTATAATTTCATCTGAACAGATAACATTTGTAAGATGTAGACAGTTTTGAGGTAAATTGGTCTAATTTTGTGCCTCTAGAAAATAGTGATCATTCTATGACATTGTATTATGTTGAATATCAAAAGTTTTTTAATAAAATGATTCATAGACACATTAATGTTTTTAATGGGGTAAATGGTCCCCACAGAATTTACCGACCGACCCGAGTGGCATGTTGTTACAGGTGTTACTATTTTGATTTAATACAAATTACAATTTAATATTGTAATATTTTGCTATTCATTAAAACCTATTTGTTAACTGACAATATACATAATATAATAAAAGCTGAAAATGTACATAATATAATAAAATACATATAGAATAATGTCTTTTATATAAGGTTTCACAAATATTTGACATCTTTATAATGACCGATGTGTTTGTCACCAGTATTTTGTTTATTTTGAGAATGTTCCCTGCTGGTCAAACCTGTATTCTTGGCATTGTTAGAGCCATGCTCTACATGTTTACATAACTCATCAGATCTATAAAAAAAGATATTCAAACTAAATCTCATATTCAGATTCAGACTAAGCACATCACTTGAATTTTGGCATCCATCCAGATGTTTTGACCATGTAATCCTGTGAATGGACAAACGGTCCCACACACACTAAATCAGACTGATATAGATCAATTTTTCCACAGCTGGCAGCGTTAGGTAAGTTTATGGACTGTCCGAAACCGACCTAACACAATCTGGCTTGGGAAGAAGCAGGCAGGTGACACGGAAAGGCTCTTTATGGAGTCAGGGGTGTTGTCTTTCACTGTGCTTGACTGAAGATGTTGAAGTGTGTGATGCTGACAGGGATCCATTAGGGAGCCTGGCCTCTCCTCAGTAATGGAGAGCAAAGGAAAGAACTAAGTTCTTTCTCCATAAACATTGTCTCTCTTTATTACTCTCTCTTTGTTTCTCATTCCTTTGGTCTAGCTGTAATTCTCTGTCGCATCAGGCAGCCTATGAAGTTGCTACTCAAGGACATTTGACAATTTTTTGTGTGATTGAGGCTAATAAGGCAAATCTCTATCTCTCCACAATCTAACAGTGTCTTAAGGGAGTTTCCCCTTTTATATAGAATATTACTGGGTTTCCACCACAGAAACTCCTTCAAAATGCTTCATCATTTAGGTCAATTCCTTCAGGAAAACGGAATAAGGGGACCACTAAGAACGCGTCTGTCTAGAAAGTCCTACATAAGCACTCTGTTATGTTTTATTTCTCCTGTGCTGTGTTTTCAAACGAAGCACAGAAGAACATATTTGAGAAAAAATATCTACTGCTGTATAGGTGTTTGTTATGTCTACATGTACATTTACATGTAATATACACTCACCAGCCACTTTATAGCTTATGGTACACCTGTTCAACAGCTTGTTAACACAAATATCTAACCAGCCAATCACAAGGCAGCAATTCAGTGCATTTAGGCATGTAGGCTTGGTCAAGACAATCTGCTGAGGTTGATTAAAGTGACTTTGAATGTGGCAAGGTTGTTGGTGCCAGATGGGCTGATCTGAGTATTTCAGAAACTGCTGATCTACTGGGATTTCTTACACACAACCATCTCTAGGGTTTACAGAAAATGGTCCAAAAAAGAGAAAATATCAGTCAGTGGCAGTTCTGTGGGTGAAAATGCCTTGTTGATGTCAGAGGAGAACGGCCAGACTGGTTTGAGCTGATAGAAAAGCAACAGTTACTCAAATAACCACTTGTTACAACCGAGGATTGAACATGATCTCTGAATGCACAACATGTCGAACCTTGAAGAAGATGGGCTACAGCAGCAGAAGACCACTTCTGTCAGCTAAGAACAGGAAACTAAGCCTGCAATTTGCACAGGCTCACCAAAATTGGATAATAGAAGATTGGAAAAAGGTTGCCTGGTCTGATGAGTCTCAATCATTCAGATGGTAGAGTCAGAATTTGGTGTAAACACCATGAAAGCATGGATCTATCCTGCCTTGCATCAACAGTTCATGCTACTGCTGGTTGTGTAATGCTGAGGGTGATATGTTCTTGGCACACTTTGGGCCCCTTAGTAGCAAACTGAGCATCGTTTAAATGCCACAGCCTACCTTGTTGCTGTCCATGTCCAGCTCTTTACAACCACAGTGTACCCATTTTGTGATGGCTACTTCCAGCAGGATAGTGCACCATGTCACAAAGCTCAAATCATCTCATGGTTTCTTGAACATGACAATGAGTTCACTATACTGAAATGGCCTCCACAGTCACCTAAGAAAGTGGCCTGTGTGTGTATGTATACGATGTAAACTACAAAAAGGGTTAAACTGAACGAATCAGTGAACAAAGCTGAATAAATCTTTTTGACGTCAGAATACATTAAAGTTGAAATGCAACGTACTGATTATCGGAAAAAGAAAAAATGTTGGGCAGGGACTTAATTCTATGCATCGGTTGTTGACTTGGTTCTATGTGTCAGTCTGCTGTCAGAAGTAGAGGCAGATGAATACAGATAGTGATTGATTGCAAACATTGTAACACTGATATAATAATAAAGTCCCAGTGCATTAATTAATTCAATCATGCATTCAACCAATTTGTTTAAAAAACACAGATTCTTAATCATTCACTCAACTGTTACATAAAAACAACACCTGATTCCTTTAGGGGAAAAAGAGACTGTCTTCATGTATGAGTCATTGAATTGTTTACTCAACTAATTCATTCAAAAACACTGATTTATTTGGAAATGCTACTACTGTATGTTGTTTGGGGACATTGCTTGTCACAGACGGCGCAAAAAGAGACAAAATTACTGTCAATATTATGTCTAAAACCCAATTTACTTCTTGTTTATTGAACTGAATGAGCACTATCACACTCACAATGGTGTGATTTAAGGACAGGTCCATTTTAATGAGGTTTGTCCACTGAGGGACTTATTCTTCACTGCCAGTTTCTTAGAGATGCTTTAAAGACTGGCATATTTGGTAAATACCCATTTAATTAACTTCTATGGATAGAGGGCTGAGTTTAGAAAACTGTATGACATGCATGTCACAGTGTCTCTGCAGCTGGTGATGTGATTATGACTTTGTTGCGATAACAGAGAAAACCGTGTTTTGACAGGGCCGTGAAACTGTGCGCCTGATAGGTTTGCATGCTATTACAGTCTGACGAAAATCAGAAATTATGACATGAGAAGGAAACTGCCCTGATGTGTTGGAGAATGAACTAACGTCAGCTTTGAATAAATCTAACAGGCTAGTTGATATTCCAGATGTATGCAGAAGGCCAATTATTTTAGTCACGAAATATACAGTGCTTGTTATTGTACAATATGTACAATGTTGTTACAATAGATTTTTCAAGTGTATATCCTATATATCCCATTGCAAGAGGGGAGCCATGGTCATTTATACTGCATACACTACTTGTGCAAGTCAAGAGGAACAGAAAATTCAGAACAGAGGTAGATCTTGTTCTTATAGCACAGGGAATCAGAGAGACCACTTACAAGAAAATGGCCCACTTTTCTTAATGCAATGGTTTTGCACAAAGCAAGCTCGTAGCAACACACACCGCCAATAAATATTCTTGTCAAGTGTGGTATCCTTGTGGATTGACAGCACTGTGTAAAATGATAATGTGATTTTGCTGAGGATGTTTTCTCCAAACAGCTTCACTGTCTCTCACAATCTCTTAATGATGCCACTTAAAGGCAATTATACACAAGCAATGATGCAGAGGACCAAACA
>JAFVLL020036571.1:0-68177 GCA_021397915.2 Tor tambroides | reverse complement strand
AGAGGGGGTGTACTCATTTATGCTGTGCACTGTAAATTCCTACAATTTAAATAATAAAGCTTTTTTCACATTTAACATTTTTGGGGGGGATTACAGTAGTAAAAAATGTGACTATTTAAATATCAAATTATTATTATTATTATCATTATTATTGTTGTTGTTGTTATTATTACTATTCATCTTTTTTTGCATTACAGTAATAAAAAATATTTATTAAAAAAAATAAAAATATATAATAATAATAATAATAATAATAATAATAATAATAATAATAATAATTATTATTATTATTATTGTTGTTGTTGTTGTTGTTTTCATATTACAGCATGAGAATGAGATTACAGAATAAGAATGAGATTTGCTTTCTAAGGGCCCCATCTGTGAGAAAGTGGCCCCTGGTCTTTTTTTCTTCTTCTGTGCAATGCAGAAGATTATATTTTGAAGGTGTTTGAAGATATTTTGAAGAGTGTTGGTAACCAAAGAGTTTTGGTTCCCATTGACTTCCATTGTATTGAAAAAATAATAAAATATAATAAAATAAATAAAAATAAAAATAAAGTCAATGAAAATCAAATTTTTCATTTTTTCATGGATCTCTTTTACCTTAAAAAAAACTTGATTAAATTTGGCTAACATCACAGTTTTAATCTTTGTTAACCTGGTCTTAACTTTGTCAGGTAATGATTGATTAAATAATCTGATTCTCATAATCTCTAGCATTCAGCACATAATCTAGCCTGAAGGAGATCTGCCATTACAATTATGAAGCCCAACAGTGTCCAAAGCCTCTTTCCCATAGTTAATCATCCTTTTCACTCTATTCATCTGCTAAAGCATTATTTATCTTGGTGGGTCAGATTTGTAATTATTTTCAAATTAGTTCAAGATAAACAATTAACTGCCGCCGTGGCCTGATATAGTAACTAAACTGCACTGGAGGTTTTATTGTTTTTGTCACGGTTCGAGGACAGCGGTGTCTGGCCATGAAGACCTCCTTTTGTGACTGAGGCCATTCCTCTTTCAATATGACTCCATTCCATTCGGAACACAGCAGGCTAGAAATTGGTGTAACAATGAGGCCAGAATCGCCAACCTAAAAGAATACCCAGCAGACTCTTGAAACTACAAGATTGTATTCAAATACTGAAATGCTTTTCTATTACAAAACTCAAATAACACAAACTACTTGTACAGCTGAAATACACTCATTTTAGAATAGACTTTCATGAGAGGATGGCCAACTCCATACACTCTCAGAAAAAAGAAAAGTGCAAAAATTGTACCTTTAGGGGTACAACAGCTCGTCAATGGGGCAGTACCCTCAAAGGAACACATTTGTACCTTCTTTACCCCTAAAGGATTCATAATAGTACCATAAGAGTACTTATTACTACCTTAAGGATACATATTGCTACTCTACATTACTAATATGAACCATTTAGGGGTAAAGAAGGTACAAATGTGTCCTTTTGAAGGTACTGCCCCAGTGACAAGCTATTGTAGCCCTAAAGGTAAAATTTTACACATTTTAAACTAACAGTATACAAATATGGACTGGCTTGAAAAATGTCTCTGAATACTGAACAATAGGAGGCATTCGCTGAGGAACTGAGTTATTTTTCTCGTCAAATTACTGGTATTTGTGCCATTATTTAATGCCCAAAAAAAGCATGTCTTAAAGCAGGCGGTAATTTGCGCAGCTCTTCGTAGATTGCACTGGTCATTATGGAAATGATCTGGCTGTGTCTGTGTTCTTTAATATGCGCATTGTCAGTAAATCACACGCAGAATTTTCCCCTCCCATGGAATTGCGCTCTAACGCTAATTTGCCCTGTTTAGTGGCCCTTAATTTTAATTGTCCGAAAAATTTACTTTATCTTGATTGATTGATTTGATTGATTGATTGGTTGATTGAAAAGTGAAATACAGCCTGGATGACATTCACACTTGTTGAGAGAGAAAAGGCTCTAAAATTCTCTTCTATTCATATTCGTTTCAAGTCGTCCTGGTGGAAATAACAATGCGGCAAAAAGTGGTGGTGCATCAAAATAGCCTGTAACCAAATGCAAATACTACACTCTATCTGTCTAGCAGGTTTCACCTCTAAGAGACCAAATACATCTGAACTCAGATCACCTTACTCCCCTAATATTCCCTGTTTTATAGTTAACCCCTCTCATATCCCTCCATTAGTCATGATACTTTGCTACCATTCTCCTAGCAAATTTGGAACAGGTCTTGTTCTTTCCGGCCCACTCAAAACCATGCAGAGAGGTGTTAAATATATGTAGAAATCCTCCATCCTGATAACTGACTCAACAAATGTGCTCTCATCTGAAGCCAGGTGGGTAAATTGCCATTCGAAACGACCACCACATCGATATGATGCAGGAGAAAATGGGCTGAAAATTTTAAGTGGATATTCTGAATCCATTTGCATAGGCTTACATTCATCACAGACAGACAGTCATAGATGTATTCATATATATATATATATATATATATATATATATATGAATAAATAAATAATATTAATATGGCACTCACAATCTTTCATATTCCATATTTGTAAGACAAATGGAAATATACTAGATGTAGCCAAAAGCTACACTGCACTGCACCCAATAAACATGTGAAATAGTCGTATGATGCTTGTTGTTTTACGTATTGTTTGATATTAAAGAGGAAGCCCGCTGATACTAGCAGGCAGTAGATGAGAGGCCAGTTATATTTGAATTATCAGTCTGTAAGATGTGAGTCCCACAGTGCCAGCAATTTGAAGTAAAAAGCATCTTATTTTTCTCCCAATTTCCTGCAGCAAATAACTTCAAGTTAAATTGTGATTGTACTGTAAATTGCCCTGTTTTAATTAACATTTTTCTCTGCAGAAGACCTCATAGGACCTGCCATTATGCTAGCAACAGATGTTCTCCAATGTTGCTATTAAACACAAGTCGGAGGGGTTTAGAGGTTGCGTTGCACACTCACAAATGAGTCAATTTAGCATTAGTATGCCTCAGAAGAGAACCATCAGACTAGAATCCCACAGCCACGATCCATGCAAATATTGATTCTTTGTTTTGTGTTAGCTAACAGCTAAGCTAACATAATCTTCATATTTTCAGGCAGATGTACGAGACTTTATTTGCAAAGAAATTCACAAGTTAATAGAACTGTGAGTCTAAAAACCCTAAAGAGAGCTGCTTTTAGAATTTTCCATTAGCACTGTAGCTAATTTGCAATGTTTTCTCAAACCTTTAGTCCAGCACAAGTGAAACATAAACAGCATCCTAATCGAATCAAAACAAAACACTTCCTAAATGGAGTGCTAGCGCTTTGCGAGTAACCTTTAACAAATAAGCTAGTGTCTGTATGATTTCATGAAACGTGTACCTCCTGAGAGCTTAAAGAAGTCATGTTTTCAATATCGTTCTACTGTGAAATGTGTTTTACCACAGTTTGAATGTCATCTTGGAATATTTTTATGCACTCTAAAGGCCGTATTCCCTCAACAAAGGTCCACACAATGGAGCACAGGTAGATAAAGGTTGGCAACGAGGCAGCGGGAAGCTTATAGAAACATTCTGCCGTTATGCACCGTATATTTTTCATAATGAATCCTACTGTGCGCACTCATTCCACCACATTGATTTATTTCAACCACGGGTTGATTCAGATGAACCACATGAGCGCAGTTTTGCATAATCTGCTCTGTTTTTTTATATTTTTCACGCCAGGAGATTCCTCTGTGTCAGTGATGTAGTTTGATTTCAATTAGTCGCTCATTGTTTCAGAGTTTCTGGGCTGAGAGAATCACAGTTGTTCCACTCAAACTGTATTTTCTGAGGAAATCTTTGCCCGCTGTGCTCAAGTGTACTCTGGGAGGAGGTACTTCAGGACCTGTAATGTAATGCTAACAGTGCAGGTCTGACTAAAACCTTTGTCTCCTTCCTTACCGTTGCAATGTGAAGGAATGCTATTGAGCATACAAATGCCCAGCTTTCAGAAAACTTCTCTGATTTTGTAGGCCTAAGATAGGGAGTGAGAAGGGCAGGAACTGAAAACAGTAAGTTAGGTTTGAAGAAGAACTAATTGGTGGATTAGCCAGTTAACATGATTTTTCTTCAAAACTGTTCACAGAGGTGGCTGTGCCTTTATTTAAATATTTTTTTTTCTACACTGTACTATTATTGTTGTATTATTGATTTTAGATTTACACACAGATGTCTTTTTCACAAGACGCGAAATATGTACTGATAAGTACGTCACTGCAGTTTCCAACAGAAATGAACACTAGAGGCGGTAAAACAGCGAGCACTTGCAAACGTATTTGTACACAGTTATGATTACAGCTCCATATGTTTCACTTTCCAGACATAACAAGCTTGCTCAGTAGCTCAGCCGGTGGAATTGGACTTAGGATGTGGAATCCTTGTGCACGAATCCCCTCAAAAACATGACTCACGATGAAAGAGGTGAAAGATGAGAAATCGAAAAACAAGCTAAAATGGCATGCTTGCAATTGCATTTTTATGTCACATTCACTTTTGTTCATACTATCGAGTAGGTTTAGGTGTAGTGCAGATGGTACGTTATTTTAAAACTTCACAGGGCATTAGACTTATAATAGCGCCACTCAATGGACATTTCAAGTCAGAACTGCGGGGACACCTACAAAACCAACGTCACATAAAATGTACCATATGTACGTTCATCTGTTCTGGGGAAAAACAAACAAACACTCTTTTTGCGCTATCCAGTGGACATTTCACATCGATTATGTCACAAAACATACATGGTGGTACGTACTTCGCGTCTTGCGAAAAAGTTCCCACAGGTGTGTTTTCGTCATGAGACCAAGTTGTTTATTATTTAGAATACATTTTTTTTTTAATACACAAAGCAATTTTCTATTACTTCTTATCAAGCACAAATAAAAAGTTGTCTTAGCCAATGGAATCGCATTGAGGTCCAAAGGGGATAAGTCCCAGTCCATTACTGCCACTAGTGACAAGTCTGGTTCAGCAAGGCTATATACAGTATGAAGACTATGAGTGGCATGGCTATGATTACCTTCTGCTGTGCAACCAAAGGCATTATGTCCTCTCCTTACATTTTCCAGTGATGGACACAAGGAAGAGAAATGAGAAGGATGTCAGTGCTACAGCAGACAGGGCAGTGTTCTGTTCACGCTTTCCTGCAGCCCAGAGCCAATTAATTGCAGCAGTGAGTGTGAGTTGGCTAGTGTGGGTTTTGTGACCTTCTGACGTCTGTCTGTACTGCGCTCAAATTTCCAAAGACTGAGGCACTACCTGAAGAATTCATCTTTGACCCAGACCCTCCCTGTTGACATTGTCCCCTGAAAGATCATTACTCAGTCTACATACACTTACTGGAAAAGCTGATAATGACACGACTAACTATTGTCATTCATCCAGTCAAGGTCCTTGATGTTGTCCAAGATGTATCAGAATTGAGCAGGATTGGACACCTCTGGTTTAAATTATTAGATTTTTGGCATAATTATGAAATGAAATGAAAAACAAAATGATGACATACTACAATAACTTTCAGATAGTAAGTTATTGCATAGTAAGTCAATAAAAGAATTAGGTAACACTTTAATTTGATAGTCTACTTTATACATTCTAATTACTATAAGTGACTTTGCAACTTGTCAACTTATTCTACCAATCCTAACTCTAATTTAACAATCTACTAATACCCCAATGAGAGTTAGCTGATATGTAGCGGAAAATTAATGAGTAAAGTAACTCATAGTTAGTAGAATGTCTAAAGTGAACGACAGAAATAAAGTGTAACTCATAATAATTATGACTTGACTATGACTATGAGATAAAGTTCAAATTGAGATAAAGTCATAATTATAGCATAAAAACGTGAAATTATGACATCAAAGTCAAAATTGATATAAGTTGTTTAAAAAAATGAGATAACACTTTTGACTTTTGTGTCATAGTTATGACTTTTTATGCCATAATTTCAGCTTTATCTCATAATTATGACTTAGTATGTCAATTTCCATAGTTTATTTTTATTATGTATAAAGACACATTGATGTTATATAGCTTCACAGGCTTCTCAGGAGTTTCTTGTTCTGTGTAGAACACAAAAGAAGATGTTCAGCAAAATGTCCAGGTTGCTGTTTTCCATAAAATGGAAATGAATAGGAGCTGTACAATCCCTGGGATCATGATGTTATTACTGTGCTGAATAGCTGATAACATTTTAAATGATCTCACTGTACAGTATATAAAATAGCATAATTTTTCTGCATTTGTTACTATAATTTTATATGATCATTTATTTTCATCTGTTCTGCCTGACTGGCTGAAGCTGCAGAGTTTCTTTGCCATTGGTCAAATAGTCAATAGTCACAAAATGATATCAGCTTGAAGCAGAAGGAAAAAGGTTTGGAGGAAGCTGACACTGGCTCAGCAAATATTCTCAGAGGGTTAAAAGGGCTTAAAAATACATGACTCCTCTTCATCGCAATATTTTCCACCACATGATACTCCAAATGCTATTTGACATAGCAACAAATCTTTAAACATTTCAGAAAATGAATCCCTCTTCAACTGTGCCTGACAAGGTCAAATTGATTCACTGAAACTTGGCACAACAAAAAAAACCACAGGCCAAAGCATCATTGCTTTACTTCTGGCTAAGTCTAATGCAAGAGATGATAAGGAACACTCGGCTCCAGTGCTCTCTGACAAAGTTATTTGATGAAGACAGATGGTGGAATTGGCTGCCAGCTTGGTTGCTGAAATCGCATTAAAACCATTTTTTTTCCCCCAAGGAATGGATTATGATATATGGGAGCCCAGCCTTGAGACAGTCACCCACTGGACTGACCTTGAACCTCCACATATGGGCCGGAGCTCATTCTCTCTAGCAACAGATCCTCAGAGATCCACTGAGAATTACTGTGCTTGTCATCGGTGCTCCACACTATTGTCCTCTCCTTGAGACAAAAATGAGGAATGAATGTTAAAGCAATAGTTCACATGAAAATGAAAAATCTGCCATTTACTTAGTCACACCATTTCAGACCACCAGGATGCTGTTGTTTTTCAGTGGAACACAAAAAAGAGAAGCTACACAGAACTTTTACAGAGCTCCATACAACCGGACAGTAAATAACACACGAAGGCTGATTTGCATGTGCAACAGTGAGAAAAAAAGACAACGTGAGGTTCACCACTGTATGGAAGACCATTGTCATCTCACCTCAGTGTCATGAAACCCCCCTGTTTCAGCACTGGTCTTTCACACCTTGGATCTGAAAAAAGACTCCAGGAATGGGCGTGTAAAACTGTGGAAAAGTGGGGGTTTAGAAGGTGGAAAGAGGGGAGAAAACATTCTCATTATACAGACAAATGAATATTAAAATATCTTTGAAACAGAAAGAATAAAGGCATAGTTACTTTTTGTTTACTCTTCTTTGAATTTTCGGTCTATTTCGGTTAAAGTCACATTGTGACAGTGACAATAATGTCTAAAAGTCGTAATTATTAAAAAAAAAAAAAGTCACAATTGTGCCATTTAAGTCTACATTGTGATATAGTAACTCACACTGTGATATACACATTCACAATCTGGACATAAATAGCTGCAAATGTGAAAAGTAATTTAAAGTAACAATTGCAAGACTCATTGCAAGTCACATTATGACATGGTGTCATTGTATGTTACAAATTTGCAATTATGTAAAAGTCGCAATTGTGCCATTTAAAGTTAAATGGCCATATATAAAGTTACACTATGAGATATAAATTCAGAACCGGGAGCTATGAAGTTGCAAATAAGAAATTTAAAGTTGCAATTGCAAGATTTAGAGTCACATTGTGACATATAGTGACATAAGTAATAAAGTCGCACAAAGATAAATTTAAAGATAAATTGCGCTATATGACGTCACACAAATTCACAACTGGGAGCTATAACATTGCAAATGAGAAATTTAAAGTTGCAACTGCAAGATTTAGAGTCACATCATGACAGTTACATTATAAGTAATAAAGTCACAATTATATAAAAGTCGCAATTGTGCTATTTAAAGTTACATTATAATATATGAAGTTACACTGTAAGATATAAATTCTTAAAATAAGATATAAATGGAAACTGCAAGTGGGAAATTTGAAGATACAATTGTACATGAAAACACTGTGAAATACATTCACAGCTGAGTGATGTATAGTTGCAATATTAAAACTTAAAGTCACATTTACAAGATTTAAAGTATAGTTGCATTATGAGTTAGAAAGTTGTAGTTATCATAAAAAATAGTTGCAACATTGACATTTCAAGAAACAATGCAATAGAAAGAGTTACACTGTGACATAAAATCAATTAGATAAAGCTACAATAACCGCTGTCAGGAAGAATCTGGGTTCGATACTGGGACAGGTGTAAATATTAGAGAACTAGAATGATGTATTTCCTAAGATAAGCTCTGTAGCAGAGTGTATATATTATGCAATAGTAGGGTGTAAAGTGCAGGCTGTCATATATATATGAATGTACAGTTATGGACTGTGAATATCAGAGCATCTGTAATGGTATATTTTCTATAACATCCCTGCACAAACATCTGTCATGCGGCACAAGCACAAACCTGCATGTTTCCATATGTTGGAATGAACATGCATAATTCAGTAGAAGCGTTTTCTTCAGGATACAGCAGATAGCACCATATTATTTCTTTACATATAGAAAAAGAACAAAACAATAAATCAGTCTCCCATAAACATTACAGCACATTTTCATTATTGATGGTTGCAGCCGCATTGTATCCCAGTCAATATTTGGCTCCTCTACGAATAGCTCCCACATACAGCTCCTACACACTGGTTATTATTCATTTACATGAATAATAACAGTGTGATAGGAGGATAGTCTGGCTTGTCTGGAGTGATTAAAGAAAAAGCATAAGGAGGGTTTCATTAGGCCCCAATGATTTTTTCATGGTGTGTATATATAACCTTCACATTAATATTTCACCTGTTTCACCCTGCGCTGGAGGCATTTCGATGTTCGTTTTTCCAAGCCTTTTAATAAAGAGAGGCAGTTCTAGTTCAGGATAATTCATAATACAATGTAGAAACATCATGGTGCACTGCTGTGCCATGCTAGGAGAATGCATTATTGAAGCTCTTAGAAGCTATCCTGCCATTGATGAATTATGGAGCACAACTAAAACTAGAATTTTGTAACTTTTCACATTTATGATATCTGAAGTTTCAAATGCAATGACTCTCTGTGTATCATCCTGTGTGGCTTCCTCTTCAAAGAAACGACATTCATTAATGACATTCTGAACTGTTTCTCTCGCACCAGCGCATATAAAGTTACGCAACTAAGCCAAGTTCAGACTACAAAACAAAGTTTTGTCTTAAAAGGATTTGCTGTTCTTTCATGCTCTAAGTTTGTGACTAATCTGCAACAAAAAGCTCCACAGTGAAGTCAATTTATAATCGCAGCTGCTACAACAAATTTCAAACATTTGTCAGGTGTGCACACTGTCCCAACTAGCGAGAAAGCAGTGCTGGACAAAAGGCAATAAAACTGTGATGTGAGAAGGTGAAAGAGCACATGATATTGCATTAAAGGGATAGAACATCCAAAAATTAAAATTCTGTCATTAATTACTCACCCACATGTTGTTCCAAACCTGTAAAACCTTCGTTCATCTTCGGAACACAAATTAAGATATTTTTGATGAAATCCAAGAGCTTTCTGAACCTGCATAGACAGCAATGGAACTAATATGTGACCCTGGACCACAAAACCAGTCATACGTGTCAATTTTTCAAAACTAAGGTTTATACATCATATGAAAGCAGAATAAATAAGCTTTCCATTGATGTATGGTTTGTTAGGATAGGATGATATTTGACCAAGATACAACTATTTGAATATCTAGAATCTGATGGTGCAAAAAATTTTAAATACTGAGAAAATCACCTTTAAAGTTGTCCAAATTAAGTTCTTAGCAATGCATATTACTAATCAAAAATTATGTTTTGATATATTTACAGTAGGAAATTTACAAAAAATCTTCATGGAACATGATCTTTACTTTTTGACATAAAAGAAAAATCAATAATTTTGACCCATACAATGTATTTTTGGCTATTGCTAAAAATATACCCCAGCGACTTAAGACTGGTTTTGTGGTCCAGGGTCACATATTAGATGATAGGAAAATCTATATTTCAGTGCTTTTGCAAGCAAATGTACTGTAAGTTTCATGCATATGCTTCTTCACTTCTTATGAACTTGTCATAAGAAGTAAACGAGGGGGAAAAAACATTTATATAAGGGCTTTCACAGCTTTTAAACTGACAATAAACGCCAAAATCTTGGGTAACCTATCTACATTAGTTTTGACAAATACTTCTAAAGCATGTATTGATTTTGCTTCATTGTAATTTCAACATCTACTAACACATTGTTAAAATCAAGTTGTATCTGTTTATATTATTTAATGGACCTGAGCTAACATATACTAACAATGAATAGTTGTACTTTTATGAACTAATGTTAACAGGATCATACCAAATACTATATGTATTACTGAATGCATTAACTAAAATTAACTAATTGGACCTTATTGTAAAGTGTTACCGAATCTGGTTCTGAATAGATGTAGTGCACATGTAAACAAATATGTGAATCAGATTGGAAAACTTTCAAATTGGATTAATTCAAAATAGTGCATGTAAACATATTTAATGGTCAAGTCATGATCCGATTACAATGCATTTTGGGTGAATTTACTTCTGACATCCATGTGCAAGTCAGGATAGAAACAACTGCAAGTCCTTCCTCCATTTTGTTTGTTGACGTATTCAATAATCAACTGTGTGCATGAAACTGTGAACAAAATGCATGATTGTAACTACAGTCGGGTAGGAAAATGGCAGTGTAATTGAACTGTCTGTTATTTGTTACGTACACGACAGAAAACAAGAAACAGTGTCTTTAAATCTGACATACTTCAGGCTTGGCTTAACTTACGCTCAGAATTGAGTTTAATGGCCGCAAGACTGTGCCTGCAGAAATGTTTCTTAGATCCATGAGAATATGAGCAGAATCTGAATGCTATATAGTTGATATAATGGTATGTTGAATCTAAGGTGCGTTTTGTACTTGGTATTGCAAGTATTTATGGTACATAGATTTAGTCAGATCTCTTTAAGCCTGGAGCTGTATTTATGAAACATCTCAAAGGATCAGGTTCCTGTTTGAAGCAGCCTCGCACTGAATCACAATATCTAAACTGCTCCAGCAACAGCTATTCCTCCACAATATGCCTTGTGAGGTTTCCTCTTTAAACAGTCATGTACAGCTGCTATTTGTTCAAGCAGAAGAGAGGAAGCAAGAAGATGGAGGAGATGTGCTCTCAGTGACTTATCGAAAGATCAAAAGGGGGAGAAAAAGATGCCCCCCCCCCCCGTTGTTTTTCTCTGTAATTACAATGTTTATTTCATTCAGAGACCCAGTTTTTTTTTTCCACCAGCCAAACAAACACCTCTGTTCTGCATATGTTTAGAGCTAAAAATCTCAAAGCTGAATAATAGATGATGTTTTCTCCCTTGAAATGTGTGTGTGTGTGTGTGTGTGTCAGAAATAACAAAGATAGAATGTTTCTGTGGCTAATTGAGATGGATTGCTGATCTATGGACCAATAAGTGTCATACTCAATTAAATATGATTATGATTTCTGTTGGAGCATAGAGCATGCTCTCGTGGCACATTAGAGCGGTTGTGTTAATAGGAATACAGGTCTGAATCTGGCTCGCTTTTTATTCCCATCATATCATTCCTCTATTTCTGGTCTGTTTTTGTATATAAACTGTTATATTTTTGTATTTATTGTTATCTGCCATGTTGGACTGACACCTCAAAAACTAGATAAGAAAAAGTGTAAAGATTACAAAAGAGTCAATAATTAATAATTTTACAAAAAATGTCATTAGAAATCCTAAATCTTGACAAAGATGACATTTTTAAAGGAATATTATGGGTTTAGTACAAGTTAAGCTCAGTCGATGCTCTTGTACTGTATCATGATGTTGATAACCATGAAATTAATTTCCACTTGTCCCTCTTTTTCTTTAAAAAAGTAAAAATCTGGGTAACAGTTGAGGCACTTATAATGTAAGTCATGATTTTAGTGTGAAAGTTTTTTTTACCGCAAAGCTATCAACAGATTAAAAATAGCTTCACAGCTCAAGTAATACACAAAAGAATTAATGCACAGTAAGTGCTTTTATGAAATTATAAGCTTCACACTTCTGCTTTCAAATCCTCCAAAACTGATCCCATTTACATCAATTGTAAGTGCCTTGCAGTAACTGTTACTGCCGTTTGAGCTTCACGTGTATTAAACCTGGAATATTCTTTTGAACGTTAATGCTGATATAGGAAGGACAAATTAAGGTAAAGTACTTCTGTTTTGTGGTACTTTGTACAACCTGAGAACTGAGTAATGTCATTCTCTATAGAGTTATTGCATGGTAAAATATACTGTCTAATTTCTTGTTGTTGAGAACTGCACAAAGAAATGGCTCTTTAACTCTTTCTACCTCAAATAAATAAATAAATCATCAATCATAAATACAATTGTAAAATAAAGTTCACACTGTTAAATGTAAAGCTGCAAAAGTCACAACTGTCAGCCACAGCCATATCACCCTGCAGCCCAAGACTGGTTGCCCACTGAAGCTAAGCAGGGTTGAGCCTGGTCAGTACCTGGATGGGAGACCTCCTGGGAAAACTAGGTAGCTGTTGGAAGAGGTGTTAGTGAGGCCAGCAGGGGGTGCTCACCCTGTGGTCTGTGTGGGTCCTAATGCCCCAGTATAGTGACGGGGACACTATACTGTAAAAAGCACCGTCTTTCGGATGAGACGTTAAACCGAGGTCCTGACTCTCTGTGGTCACTAAAAATCCCATGGCACTTCTCGTAAAGAGTAGGGGTGTAACCCCGGTGTCCTGGCCAAATTCCCTCCACTGGCCCTTGTCTATCATGGCCTCCTAATAATCCCCATCCACTTGATTGGCTCTATGACTCTCTCTCCTCTCCACCTGTAGCTGGTGTGTGGTGAGCGCACTGGCGCCGTTGTCCTGTGGCTGCCGTCGCATCATCCAAGTGGATGCTGCACACTGGTGGTGGTTGAGGAGAGACCCCCCACATGATTGTAAAGCGCTTTGGGTGTACGGCAATACACAATAAAGCGCTATATAAATGCATCATTCATTCATTCATTCATATAGTCGTAATTACAAGAATTAAAGTTGCAGTTATTAAAACTGCAATTATTAAACGTTTGCTCTGAGGCAGAAACATGCTTCCAGTAAGAAAATAATGTAATTAATATTTTAGTTGGTACTTGAAGATTCTGTCATTATTTACTCCCTCTCATGACATTTCAAATATGATTTACATTCTTCCGTGAAACACACAATGAGACATTTTTGCTTTTGATAAAATAAAGCTGCTTTCTTTCAATACAATAACAGCAGACAGTAGTTGTCCAAAACAAGTCGTTCATTGAAAATTGTACCTTTTGCTATATGAAAAGGCACACTTTAAGCTAATTTTACACTACACAAAGTGTGCATAACCACTTTATGCTGTCATTTTATTTTCTCTTTTTCATAAACATGCATGCTAAGTTAACTTAAAGAGTCCTTTCTTTTTTCATGCATTTGTGCTGCTGTATTCCCAAAGATTCACGCATTATTTAGAGGCTATAGCGTTCATTGTATCCGGGCAGGAGAAATCTGCCTTACTTCTGGTTTCTGGTAATCTTCAGTATGGTATAGCATTAGTACAGCTGTCATCTCGCATTCACTCTTCTATCAAGACTAATGACGCATTAGGGAATGTGCTCCAGGGAGCCAGAAACTAAATTCACCATCATCTAAACTAGCAATGAAGTTTTGTAAATTAAATCTTAGCAGAGTAGCAGGCTTTGATGTACGTAATGGAAAGATCTATGAATTGAGTAGGGGAGCAAATCATATCGGCAAACTCAAGTAAGCTTACTTTTTATCCTTGTATTAGATTGGCATCCTCGGATGCAATTTACCTCTCGCTGAAAACATTCCTGATGCAATAGTTTCTCTACAGCTGTCGAGTGGAAATTAACACTGTGCTTTGACACATTGCTTCTAATTCGGTCTAACCAACCAAATCATCTCAGCATTGAGAAGGAAATTGTTTTTGGATTAAAATTAGAGTACTTGATACCTGTCTGTTTAATTGATTCTTTGAGAAATGATTAGACTATATTTGCTGTATTGCGAAAAAAGAAGCAAAGACATCTCAGGGAAGGCCCGTGAATCCTTTCTTTTGGTCCGAAATGACGTCGCAATGGATTGTGGGTAATGTCGGGGATTTCAAGTGCTTAGTGCTGGAGTAAGAAGTGTTCCCTTTTGGTAAACATCCAGTTTGGCTGCCGATGTGAAGTCGAACACCTGCGGTGAGCCATGACAAATTGGACCTGGAGAATGAGAGGCATCTCACGCAGCAGCGTATGCAGGGCCTTCCAGACAATGTTGGCTCGGCAGGTTAACCCTCTTCGTCAGCCTTGTGCTTCTACAACATGGTTTCTGTCTGTGTAAAATTGGCTAATCTTTTATTTACCTGAATATGTAAAGATGTTTTGAAATGCTGAACTAAGCTGCGCTTGAATACATCTAGTCGTTTCCAAGACATAGTTCAGCCAAAATGAAAATTCTGTCATTTATTTATTCACTGCAACCACAAGTTATTAGAAACCTGTGTGCTGTTGTTTATAATGAGGAACACAAAAGTGGGATATTCATGCAGCTCTTTCCATACAGAAAAAAAGGACAAAAAAGCACAATAAAATGAAACAAGAAAACAAAAATAAAATAAATGAAGAACAAAAGAGCAATAATAAACAAGCAAGCGCAATAAAAGTGGAACCAATGCTGTTTTGGCATCAGTCACATCAATTATGTCAATGACATTTTTGCAAACACAGGCTAGACTATGGCTTTTTTTTTTTGGATTTTCAGAGATGTTGAAGGGCATGTTCACACTTGGCTGGTTTGGTTCAATTAAAACAAATTCTGGTGTGATTGCTTTGTTAGTGTGGTTCACTTAAATAATTTACCCTTCACATGGAGTTTGACTAACCGAATCTGCCATTTTTGTCCAACAAACAAACCAGACAGGTGAGTAGATTAACATCGGTAGACTTGAACTTGAAAAACTGTGTGCACTGACGTCTTTCTGCAGTTGAAACAAGATACCTTCTGATGTTCATTCATGTTTATTTCACGTTATAACTATTAAAGAGGAAGAGACGATCGGTCCACGTCCCATTTGAACTGAGAACACATTAAAGATCCACAAAACGGTATTTATTTTTTAAATCTCTCACAAAATTTCAAAATTTGAAAGCTTACATTTTGTTTCATACCTGAAGTAACCTGCTTTGTCTTGTCTGTCGGCGCGTTGTCAGTTTCCTCTTTGCTCCACAATGTTTTTTTTTTACTGTGTGAGAACATGATGTGGCGTGAGAGCGCCATGGCTTGTCGGACGTAGCAACGGTAACAAAGCGGGGCAGGTCTTTGTGAAGGGTTAATTGTGAATGCTGCCATCAAAACCTTGGTGTACACCAAACAAGAGGACTGAGACCCCTGAAAAGGTGGATTTTGGTCCACTCTCAAAAGGACTCTGGTGTGGTTTGACTGAAATATGAACTCAACATGGACAAAAACCATCTAAACAAATCCAAAACATTATTTTCTCACCTCAGGAGCTATGACAAGCAATATGAGATCATAGTATTGCCCATCAGAGTTCAGTACAGGCATTGGAACTGCCCTCTCCATGCAGCAGATCTTTATTTGTGTGCACAACGGAGAAAACTCTGCCATTGTTTTGACCCCTTTACACATTTTATAAGCTCTTCATGGGTTCTCAGCTGGTAAAAATACCATGATATATGTATACACATTCAAAGAGCTCATTTAGCCAAGCACACAGCATTATTCAGGATGTTATGTAAGACCCACTGCAAAATATATCAGGTTGAGACCTTATCCTTATATCGTTTGTTTTGTATCTTTAGGTTTAGGTGTTAAAAATGACAGTTTGAACTCTAAATGAACCAGGACTGAATGTATAATTTTCTTTTCTTTTTTTGTGTTGGTCTAGACCAGGAGATTCAAGTGTGAACACACCCTAAGATGTGATTGTTTACTAATTGTTCTAGCACCTTATGATACTAATTGTCTTGATATATTTGCGGTTCATCTTGTTATGTTGTGTCAATTTAAATGTTGCACCACAATGCCTTACGGGAATTTGAATATGGCTGATGTGAAAGTAAAGCTCTATTGAATCTCTTGAAGTAAAGTCTCTGAGAACTTTTTACTTTTGTCTTCCAGTGGAGAAAAAAAAAAAATAAGAGCACAAGGCTTGAAACAACATGAAGGCGGTAAATAATGACAGATTTTTTGTTTTGGATGTGAACTCGAAACGTTAAAATTGGAAAAGTGTGAGTCATGTTGTGCTCTGCTGCCATCAGGATTATTTCTGTCTGACTATATTGTGACAGAATTGGCTGGGACACGATCTCTCTGACAGTTAATGTTGTGAGAGTCCAGAGAATTCCTTGATTAAGAAAAATACAAAGCATGCTTGACATCTCCTGATCATGCTGAACAATTTCATGCAATTTCATTGTGTACGAGCCTTATCGAAGCGCAAACATTCGCCAGTGAAATGGAAGCCTGTGCAAAATGCATGTAAAATAAAATCTTGCCTTGTCACTGAATTACAGTGGCTTTGAGAGCTTTGGCAGTCCATAATAATCCAGTCTCCATCTGTACTCGCTGTGATATGCAACATTAATGCAGCGGTAACCTGATCCGAACTGTAAGCAAGCATAATTCAGCCCATCTGGCCATCATTCAGAATGCCTGCCGCTGATCCCAAAATAGAAAGACAAAGAAAATCACCCTAAGACCCACAGACATATCAATATGTGCTCTAATTTGGATGAAAATAAGGCTGGAGGTTCAAGTCAACATGATACAGCGTTTGCATTCTGTATCACTTCAGCATTAAGATGCATTTCTGAGTGAAACAGGATATTCAACAAAATAAAAAGTATGGAAAGTAAATTATTTTATGCACTGAGAATTGATTGGATAATTGTACAAATATATATGCTTTCAACTTGCACACATGAAGGAATTTCAAGCTTTTGTGAGAATTCCTCCTCTCTTTTCATTATTCTCCTCTTGCTAATTATTATATAAATATTTATATAGCAATATACCTGATTATTAGTAAATTAGTAAATTAAAAACTAAAACTAAATTGTTAAAATACAACTGAGTTTTAAGAATGATATCAAAAGTAATTTACCAGTATGGCCTCTTTGAATAATTTCAAATTCTGTGCTATGACAACTAATTTAGCAAATGTTTCTATAATTTATTTCCTATAACAACACATTGGCTACTGCATCATCATCCTGCAAATGCTAAACTTGCAAAAACAGTTGGCAGTTCAATTAAATAATGTGCTCATGGTTGATATTCCCTTAAAACTGATGTAAAAATGTGCTCATCAGTTCAATTATCGTTACATAATTTTTACATAAAAAAGCAGCTTTTAGCAACAATGCAGACACAAAAATAGATATTTATATATAATGGATCATATTTTGCCATGAAAAGGTGACATCTGTGCTTCCTCATTCTTTACTGATAGTATGAATGTTATATACTGTAGAAATAATACAGTAATGTGGAAATATGCCATTCTCAGTGCCAGGCATGTTTTATAGTCAAGTTTTTATTAAGCTGCAAGATCACACAACATGAAAAAAGCATATTTCAATCTTCCAAAGTCTCTCAAGCCCGGGGGTGTGATGGTTCTGATGTTCAATGTTCAAGCAAGTTGCTATTATTTATAAATAAGAATGAATCAAAAGCTGTTTTAATGAATTCGAGTGTGAATTATGAACTCAGTGGGTGAGTAATAAATAAAAAACTTAGCATGACACCAGAAAAGTGGCTCCATAAATAGTATATAAACAGTACTAAATCTTTGATAAATGCAAATGCCATGTAAATCTGTGAAAGGAAGCTCTCGCTCGCTGTTTCTCTCCCTTCCTTCGGTGAGGGCTGAAGTACGTCTACAGTCAGGAAAGAGTCACTGCCACGCAGATCTAAACGAGGTCTCCTTGTCTGAGGCCTCTGCAGTTTTTAGTGTCAGAACATGCTGACATTGCACATCGGTGTAAAAGACACACGCTCAGTGACAATACATCAGAGCAGCTGTCAGAGAGCAGCTAATTTCCCATCTGTATTCATGCCGCCTGTCCAGGTGAGGCATAACTCTGAACATCCTGCACTCTACTCTATTTAATGCCTGTGTTTAACTGCCAGGTAATTTTCTCCAATGACAACAACAAACCAGTTAGAGTAAGTTATCTGCTTGTTTGGAGTCAACAACACAAGTCAGTAATTTATTCCCAGCACAAACAGAACGCTGTATGATTAACCTTAAAGAATGAAACTACTAATTAACAGAAAAAAGCTCTCAATCAGAAACTGAAAATGTTTTTACTCTTTCATGGATAAATTACAGCTTTTTTTATTGTTTTGCTGCAAGCACTTTTTACACTACTCTTTGAGTTTGGTAAGATTTAAAAAAAAAAAAGAAAAAAGTTTTTCGAAATAAGTCTCTTATGCTCACCAAGGTTGCATTTATTTGATCAAAAAACACAGTAAAAACAGTGATACTCTGAAATATTATTATAATTTAAATAGCTATTTTCTATTTAAATATATTTTACAATTTTATTTATTCCTGTAATGGCAAAGCTGAATTTTGAGCACATTACTTCAGTATTCAATGTCAAATAATCATTCAGAAATCATTCTAATATACCGATTTGCTAAAAAAAAAAAAGTTAAAAAAAAAAGTTAAAAAAAAAAAACATTTCTTATCATTTTCAGTGTTAAAAACATTTATTTTACTTTATTTTATTTTATCCCTGATACTTTTTTTTAGCATTTGATGAATAAAATGTTCAAAAGAACAGCATTTGAAACCTTTCTGACTCCAAACATTTAGGACAGATCCAAACTTTTCAAATTTTGACTTGACTTGTTTTGAGAAATTTAGCATTACATCACTTACTCACCAGTGGATTCTCTGCAGTGAATGGGTGCCGTCAGAATGAGAGTCCAAACAGCTGATAAAAACATCACAATAATGATGGACTTGTTTCTTACAAAAACACAGCTTTTCACTTCATAACACATTAATTGATGGACTGGAGTGGTGTGGATTTCTTGTGGATTATTGTGATGTTTTTATCAGCTGTTTGGACTCTCATTCTGATGGCACCCATTCACTGCAGTGGATCCATTGTTGAACAAATGATTTAATGCTAAATTTCTCCAAATCTGTCCAATGAAGACATCATGGATGGCCTTTGGGTGACTAATTTTTCTGCAAATTTTCCTTTTTAGGTGAACTATTCCTTTAATATTTATATAGCTACTTTTGTTTTTTAACCTGGACCACATCGTGCAGACCTCTGGTGAATAATGTCAAATGAGTCTCTGAATCTGCAGTAGTAGGATATGATCCAGTTCCTGCAGAAGGGCCTGATTAACTTGTTGGCCTATATGAGAGGGTCGCATCTCCATTCTGGAGTGGTGTGTCAGTCCTACTCTAATGTGGTCACTCGAGGGCAGCCAGATCTTGGAGAGTCATTTGTCCTGCCAGCCTCCTGAAACCTGCTATGCAGTTTAGGCACAGTGACATGGCTCACTACACATGACTGGCACTGCCTTCATCATGCCAGTGGCCCTTTCCCTTGCTAAAAAACACATTAGACAAACTAAGTGTGTCCTGCCCCTTGTTACTATACAGTTAGTGTGTTTGCTTTATAGCCAAACTCAAAAGAGCCCCAGAATGTTCCTTTAAGGTTAGTAATCACCATTGACAAACACAACAATATAATGATCACTCACTAGCTTGTGACGAAGAAGCTTCAATCAACTCCACAATATCAACATTGTTCAGGATCCAGATATTACTGCTGGCAAAAGGGCATGTTTAGGTCATAAATGTGTTTTTCTTGTGGCTGTTTTTTAAAGTGGATAATGATCCAGTATATTCCCAGAAAAGAATCGTTCTAGCAAATGAGAAATGACTCTCCAAACCTTCTCTCACTGCACAGATTACACCGGTTTCCATCCTGTTTTTTTAGAGGACATCTGGTTATTCTACAACTGCTAATGCATCATCACAAACAACATCTGAAAATGTCTGTTTTGTGTTAATGAGGATTTATTTTTATTTTTTTTTTTTCAGAAATACAAAATAACAGCTTTCCTAAACTACTTCAATCAGTGCTGTATAAATCATCCAGGCTTTATAACTTTTATCAATGTCTGATTTCAATTGGTTGACAACCGAGTTTTTTGTAGAGCCTGTTTTTACTGGACCACCCAAACTTACTTTTATAATGCATTACCAAAACATCTTACATTAAGGCATATTCTTGAAAGAAAAAAAAGAATATGAAAAAAATGTAAGAGCTAAGTGATTGAAGAAACTACAGTACATCAAAACAGTGTCTGATGTTTTAACTTAATGCACTCTGATAAATGTGCTGTTAGAACAAAGTTTGATGAAGTTCATGAGCATCTGCCAAGAAACTTCCCTGTTTATGACCCTTTTAAAGTCTGGCTGGTTTTACATCAAAATAAGAACCTAAAAGTCATTAGACGTGTCACACAAAATGGATAAAGTTACTGAATCACAGTACAGAAAGCTGCTTCATTCAGTAATGTTCATTGTTATTGAATAAAGCAGAGTTTCAAGGCATTTCGAGCCACCATTCACAACATAAAAAGTGAAATGTGTGACAAATGAAATTTGAAAAGCATCATTCAACACATGAAAGAGTAGAAAAAAATAGTTTTATAGTTTATATCTTTAAAAAAACAAACAAAAAAAAAACAATCTTCAGCGTCATTAAAAGTAAGGGACTTTGCTCTGAGGAATATTAAACATATGCCAAAGGATATTAACCAGTCAGTAGCCGAAGATATGATGAAATCTTTACATTAATTGCATATCATATGAATGTAAAAACCCATACAGGGAAATTAAATGTGCATCAGGGGAGGGCTGCACTGTTAAATGTGACAATTTATCTTCATTTTAACTGTATAATTGGCCATAAATCCTTCTGCTGCATTGTGATCTGATTTTGCATAGCAAAGTTAATTCCTCCTAACTAGCCTCTGACTGGCTCATATTGCACTTAATGCATTTTGCTTATTGAAAATATGTTCACAGGTGGTCACAACAAATTACAAATGGCAATGCAGAATGCTTTTTCAAATTGTTTTTTGCGAGAAGCATTTTAATATTGTAAAGGGAACAGAAACAATCAAACATGTACACAGAAAACCCTGAACATTGATTATCTGTCAAAAAGAGGTTACAGACTTTTTACAGCTTTTTAGCTTTTCCAAATATTTAAACCAGAAAATTATTTTGTTTCAAATCTGATGTCATTAACAAACCAGTCTTCCTGTTGAATCAAGTCTGTTTAGAACACCAAAGCAATTCCATTATAAGAAATTTTGGTAACACTTCAGTATAGGTACCAATTCTCACTATAGTTGCTTATTAGCATGTCTATTATTAACATATTTACACATGACCATATTCTACATCCCTAATCCTACCCAATGCCTAAACTTAACAACTATCTTACTAACTATTAATAAGCAGAAAATTAAGAGTTTATTGAGGCAAAAATCGCAGTTAATAGTTTGTTAATAGTGAGAATTGGACCTTAAAATAAAGTGTGACTGAAATTTTAATGGGAACTTGATTAAGTTCCTGACTATATGAAATAGTTTTGTGTTTTCTAAACAATGGTATTATGACCATTAAAGTCAACATGAAAATTTCACACATTCATCTATTTTCTAAAGGCATTTTATTGAGAAGATAAGTCCATGCATTTTATTTATTTATTTAGCTTGTAATTTTAATCAAAAGTTTTGCAAGCCAACCACTCAGTGTGTTAGTTTAACACACTGCTAACTTAGCATGCTGGCTTAATTAAGGCGCCAATATACCAATATATTTCAGATACATGCATATAACTGTGAATATCCCAACAGGATCCATGCTGCTGAGAGCGATGCTTATGTAAATGTCCTGTGCACTTTCTTCTCAATAACAAAAACACACAACAAAAAAGACGACATTGAGAAAACAGCAGATAAGAAAGCATGTGATCATAGCAGTTTGGATATTTTTGCACCAGCTCTGCAATTCAGCCCTCATGTCAAGTCATGTCATATTTATATATGAAGAGCTCAGATGCAAAAGCTTCTAAGTGCCGTATGAAATTTTCTTCTAAAATGAGCATTATTGCAATGAATAGGTTATTTTCATTGTCATTAAGGTGAAATAACTGAACATAAACATAGGAGCCTGAGAAAAATGCTCATTTTAGAAGAAAATTTCAAATGGCACTTAGAGGCTTTTGCATCTGAACTCTTCATATCACTTTATACAGTACAGATTAGCATGACCATTTGTCCACTTTTTCCTGCACATGTCCTCTCTAAATTTCCTTAAATGTCTGGATTTTGGGTTTGTTTTCTTGTTGCATTTTATACTTGCTGACGGTAATGGCTGAAAAGTAGTTTGGCCCATAGTGTGCAGGCATTGTACATAATCAACCAGTTGTGCCATGCAAGAAGTTGCGATCTACAGAGAATGCTCAAAGTGATGCAGATACATGTGCATATAATGTATGAGGACTTTAGCGAGAACCTCAATAAGAAAACAAAGCCAAACATTTTTTAAGCCATTTAGAAATCTGAGACAGGACATGTCCAGGAAAGAGGACATATGGACACCCTGCAATAGACTGTTCTAAAGCACAAGTCTCCAAACTTCCTGCAGACTTCAGTTCCAGTCCTGCTCCAACACACCTACCTGTAATTCTCAAGTTGCCCTGAAGAAGTTGATTAGCTGGTTCAGGTGTGTTTGAATAGGTTTGGAGCTGAACTCTGCAGGATACTAGCTCTCCAGGTGCAGGGTTTGAGACCCCTGTTTCAAAACACATAGCTTTACAGCAGAGGTGTCCAAAACTGTTCCTGAAGGGGCCACTGTCCTGCAAAGTTTAGCTCCGACCCCAGTTAAACACACCTGAACCATCTAGTCAAGGTGTTCAGACTAACAAGAAACTTCCAGGAAAGTGTGTAGGAGCTGGTTGGAGCTAAACTCTGCAGGACATTGACCCTCCAGAAGCAGGATTGGACACCCCTACTTCACAGTATTAAACATGAAAAGTCAGTGTCTCTATCAATTAGAATTACAACTTCAATTTCTACTATAAAGCAGGTTTCTGGCATTTTTACTCATAGATGTCTAACCATGATGGACTGAACAGAAGAAATGAACGGATACATTTTTTTACATCAAAGAAGGCAGAGTCCCAGAGCACGCCTACAAATGGTAGCACAGACGTAGCTTGAAGGTCTTTGTTTGCTATGGGAAGCTGTTTCGAATCCTAGAAACAAACTCCAAACGAACTTCATTTTGACCTGATTTTGTAAGAAAAGACATCAATAAAGTTGGCTCTTTGATTACTCTTGAAGTATTTTGGGGCCTTCATTCTATGTAGATCACAGCAAACCTTACTGCTTTTGATCAGGTGTTACTAACAGCTGCCTCTTGGGATCCTAGATGGACTCGATTCAACATATCCAGGGGTGTACAATCCTACTCCTGGAGGGCCAACATCCTGCAGAGTTTAGCTCTAACCAGCTTCAACACACTTGCCTGGAAGTTTCAAGTCGGTCTGAAGACCCTGATTAACTGGTTCAGGTGTGTTTAATTGAGGTTGGAGCTAAACTCTGCAGGACGAGATGGTCCTCACTGCAGAACACAAGATCCAGGGGGCATGGTTGGATCCAGATCCAACTCCTCCCACCTTACATATACCTAAACCTACCCATCTCCACCCCCTGATCCCTAAACCCACCTATCTCCACCCCTAAACCCACCTATCTCCACCCCTAAACCTACCCATCTCCTCCCCTAAACCTACCAATCTCCACCCCCTAGATGTGGATCCAACCACGCCCCCTGGATCTTGTGTTCTGCAGTGAGGGGCTACTGTGCAGGACAGTGGCCCTCTGGGAATAGGTTTGGACCCTGCTAAACAAGGCAGACCAAATTTTTCATGACACTGGTGAAATCATTGTTTTAATGATATATAATATATATATATATATATATATATATATATATATATATATATATATATATATATAATGAGATATTTGATAAGTATCACTTTAATTTTTCCTCTTTCCTACTACTTGTTTCACTTCTGTTTCAGTTTTTATAACCATTTCTTACTATGTGTAAGTAAGTTGTTGTTGTTTTTAAAATGTGTTTGGCTCAGTGTTGATGTCTGTATTGGTTGTTATTATTAAGTTTTAGTTTTATTTAATTTTAGTTATTTTAGTACTTCATACTACATGGAAATGAAATAATATATGTATATATATTGAATTTATTTTTATATGTATGTATATGTGTGTAGCTGTACATACACATGTCGTTGTTTTTTTGGTGTTTGGCTTAGTGTTATGTTAGAATCATTATTATACTCATACCTTTTGTTGTTTTAATATTTTGAATTGTTTTTAGTTTTTTTTTTCATTTAAATGTTTAGTATTGAAATGTTGTTGTATGCATTTGTCATTTTTATTTATTTTCTTAAATGTGTGTGTTTATATAGTATTTACAGAGCTTTGACTTTTAGTTTGTTACTTTTTCTTATTTGTAAGTCGCTTTGGATAAAAGCGTCTGCTAAATGACTAAAAGTAAAGTAAAGTAAAGTAACGAAAGGTGAATAGGAAGTTCTTTATTTCTGTCAGAGAAGCAGGAAGAAAGATTTACAGTAACACTTTAGGTTTAGGGAACACATATTTACTATTAACTAAGGGTTGTCCCTCAATAACTCCTAATTTGATGCTTATTGATAGCAAGTAAGGTAGTTGTTGTAGTAGTTATGTTTAGGAATAATGAATAAGGCATTAATACGTAAGTACTAATAAACAGCCAATATGCTAGTAATATGCATGATAACAAGCAACTAGTCAATAGTCTAAAATGTTACCGCATTTACACTAAAAATGCAATGTGGTTTGAATGAACACAAAGCATTTTGAACCCCATTTTCTTCACCTGTATTTAGCATTATTGAACTTTAGATTGCTCAAAACTGATGTTAATACTAGCTGTAAATGAGTTTTATTTAGGCGCACAAGAGGCAAGCTATGATTCTTTTTAATGGAAGTGTAAGCTGTTCTACAAACAGAACATTAGCCATGTGCTTTAGCCCTGTGCTCATCAACCATTTAACATTGTGTGCCCTTAAACAGGCAAATTATGTTTCCAAAGTGTTGTTTTGGGTAATAACTTTCCTATGGCCCATTTCAAAGTAATAAACCTGATTTATTAAAGGGCAAAGCAAAAGCAGAGCAGTTCTCTGTGGCTAGCCTTGTTCGTTTCCCTAAAGGAAGAATCTATTAAACACTTAGCTTTACCTCGCCCTTCATTTCATTAATAGGAGGCACAGATGCTGGGGTCTGCTCCAGTGAGATAGGATGGGTGGCAGGAATAGCAAAACTACATTAGGGATTACTGGCTTTGAGGAGGTCCACACCACTCAATCTCACATTCTCTCCACGTGGCGGGAGAGAGTGATCAGCGGCCCTGCTGTTTTTGCAGAGCCAGCACTGGCCCCTGCTTAGGTAATACTGGTGTCATTATTTAAGCTGTTGGTGATTAATCACAGTCTCTATTAAAAAAGGAGAGAGACAGAGAATCAAATCTCAGGGAAGAGAAGTTAAATTATCTCACTGAAGCAGGTTCCACCCTCTCAAATATCAGCTGCAGAGGAAAATATAGCTGCCAACATTCCGGTCGTATTCTGCATTCTATGCATCAGCTCTGTAATTTTGTCTTTTTTAGATTATTTTTTTTTTTTTTCACTTGAAGTGTGACAAAGTCTCTGTGTATGATATTGTAGGTTTGTCAGTCAGGGAATGTTGGCAAGAAAATGGCCGATGACAAAGTAAAATAACTATTGGATCTCTAATGGAGAAAATGGTAATGTGAAAGCTTTTTCTTTACCCAGTGGAATAGTTTGGTGAACAATTTTCTGTGTTGATGTTTAGTGAGTCCAAAAGTTTGCGATTACCTGAGAAAATGGGTTTAAAACCAACCTGTGTATACAATTTTTTAAATAAAAACAAGCATAATCACACTCTATTATAGTAGTATCTCAGAAATGTGTATAAATTGTACATGGGTCAATGAAAATAATTAAAAAAATTGTTGATTGTATTCATTTTGGTTTCATATTGTTTTAAATACCATTTTTAAAAAAATCTATTTTATGTGGTTTAACAATCAATCAATCAATCAATAAGCTTTTAAAAAGGAATATATATTTTCTTTAAATCTTGAATACATATGAGTGTATACATCTAAAATCATTAAAAAAAGATTTTTAATATATTATAATAAATCTATTTTTGAATATGCTTTTAAAATAGTTTTAAAATATATTTTAGAAGTAAAAAGGTATTTAAAAATACCAACATTTAAACATGCATACACTATGGTGCTGTTAAATGCTTGATTCTGATTGGATGACGAACGTTCTAAGGTGTGCAATTATTTTTGGGGAATTTGTGTAAGGGCGAAAAATGTTGAAAAAATTTGCAGCATTGTTATGCTTGATTACATGCTTGATTCTGATTGGTAAATGAATGTTCTGAGGTGTGCAACTATTTACTGGGAATTCATGTGAAGGCAAAAGATTTTGCAGTGGGCTCAAGTTGGTCAAGCATATTCACTGTGTGACCAACAAATAGCTGCTTGGTTTAAAAGTGACTGCTAAATGAGCTGTGCTTCATACATCGCTACACTATTGATGAAATATATAGTGTATAGCATATATAGCATGTCACTGTCAATAATGATATTTAGTTTGGCTCATCAAGGTGAGAAATTAGTTGTAACTGTAGCTGCAGTATGTCTCTGCTGTCAGACACGAGCACGCTCACTTCCTCTGACCTTTTCCCGGAATAGTTTAGCTGACAGGAAGTTCACATGCAACATTTCCACTTCAAAAGGATTTATAGCAAAATTAAATTTTCTGCCTTCATTTTCACAGTATAGCATGGTTTTGACACAGCTGACCTTGCCTCTACTTTTCGATTTAAAACAGTCCATTACAATGTTTCACACTGGTACTCCATACTTCTGCTAAACCTGATTGACTAAATAAGACCGCTGTTGTGTTTTACCATTGATGTAGTTTCCTTTTATTATACAAAATTGCTGTAAATCTTAATAAAATCAGGACGGCATCAGAGCATAATAGCTGTTTGAAGCTCATAGCATTATCATAACAGACCATAGCTCCATTAAGTATAATTTTCTAAATTTCCAGGCCTAGAAATGCTTTCTTTAATTCCTAATATGATTTCTCATCTCTGTGGGGGATTACATTTTAAAGAAATGTCTCCTCTTTTATTGACAGCAGAAATATTTCAGTTGGCTTCAAGGAATTAAGTTATTATGTAGAGGAGATTAGGAATGCAATCATTGTGGGCTTTGAGACAATTTTGCAGCGTTATTGTGAAGTAGCCTGTAGCACATACGCCCTCAAAATGTCTTTTGCACACATAGAAAGACATACTAAAAACACTGTCTTCATGCTAAAAAGCTAATTTAAAAATTATTATTAAATCATATTACACACAAAAATATGAAACAAGTGCAAACAGCATAATCAGAAAAACAACATAATATATTATATTGTATTAGAGTATACTGATTTTTAAAATGTTTTATAAAGTCTCATATGCTCACCAAGGCTGTATTTATTTGATAGAAAATACAGCAAAAACAGTAATATTGTGAAATATTTGTACAATTTTAAATGTGTTACATTTGAATACATTTTAAAATGTATTTAATTAATTTATCCTTTTTATGGCAAAGCTGAATTTTCAGCAGCCATTACTCCAGTTTTCTGTCACAAGGTTCTTCAGAAATCATTCTAATATGCTGATCTGTTCTGTTACTTTAAAAAAAATATATATATTTTATTTATTTTTTGCTGGAAACACAGCAACCTGTTATAGTACGAATTGGTCAAGATGTTCATTCCTTGAATTTGATGCAAGGCCCCAGGTTCAAAACCAATTCATACATACTTTTGTAAATAAATCAAGCAAAATTGATGTATATCAGAACCAGGGGCATTTGGTAGGATTTTATTTAGTGATTTTCCTGGAACAGGGAGTGAATGGAGGATATTGCTCCAAGCAAATATGTTGTCTAGAGGGAAAGATTATACTTCATGTAATGAACTTGAAAGTATTTTTATTTTGAGCTAGTGAGATGTACATGAAATGGAATGAACTGAAAAACAAATAGCATTTTTCTTTCTTTTTGAATCAAAGGTCTAATGTGACCCCTGCATAATTAAATCCTTTTGGTTTTATAAATTCTCTCCTCAAATTTATCCCCATGTAAGGAGTCTGTCTCTGTTTATTTGCTGTAATAGACTCCGGAAAGATCAAAGGCACAGCAGAATAAGGAGTTGTCAGAGTATGGCACTCAGAGAAATTATCTCTTCATGGGTGTAGATTATTGGATAAGGCCTTAGGGGACATTAGCTTCATTTGCATCTCTGCCATCTCCAGTTGAGTATGTGCAAGAGTGGGCTTTGAATCTGTCCGGTTGGCAGTGTCTTCTTATCACCCCATAGCTTTGCAGTAGCGCTGAGGCCAGTCTAGAGAATGCGTTCCATATCAAACTCAGTGTGCTCAGGGATGAACTGTCTGGAATAGCAAAAATAGGAAGTTGTGATATGGGAAGACAGCCCTAGGGAATCCTTCTTTATTGATAAGCAACAATTTCTAAGTTCTAAGTCCTGCTGTGAGTTTATGTGTGTGAGGGGAGAAAAGGTTTGTTATGCCATAACTAGGGACCATAATATCATAGAACCTTGGCACTGAGTTGTTTAAACTTGGGATGGTACCTATAGAGCACCCTAGAGACCATCTAGCAATGACTGAGCTACCGCACAGCACCATGCTAGAAACAACGAAGCAAACTGCAAAGCTGTATAGTGTCATTTAGCCATTGTGCCCCAGTAAAAAGGGTCTAGTGACACCCCTGTAATGTACAGTATGAACTTTCATTCTGAGATCTGCAACAAATTACATTACATTACTAGTGTTTTTAAAACTCTGGTTCTGCTTATATGGCATTAAAAAATTACCCCCCCCCCCCCCCCCCAATGAAATAAATATACTATATTTTAGTTAGATAATGTTTTTAATCTAAACAAGTTGTGTTCCAAATCTGAGGTTGATCCAAAAAACAAAAAAACAAAAACAAAAGCTTTCAGTAAGATTTTGTTTGGGTGCAGTATCAAACATTTCCACTAGATGAAATTCACTTCCTATTAAAGGGATAGTTCACCCAAAAATGAAAATTCTGCCATTAATTACTCACCCTAAAGTCGTTCCAAACCCTTAAGACCTTCTTTCATCTTCGGAACACAAATTAAGATATTTTTGATGAAATCCAAGAGTTTCCTGACTTTGCATAGACAGCAATGCAACTACATTGAAGGCCCAGAAAGATAGTATGGACATTGTTAAAATAGTCCATGTGACATCAGTGGTTCAACCTTAATTTTATGATGCTACGACAATACTTTTTGTGCACAAAGAAAACAAAAATAATGACTTTATTCAACGATTTCTTTTCTTCTGTGTCATTGCAAACAGTACAAATTTGACAATTTTTTTTCAGGACCATTTAATAATTTCGGCCAATTTTTTGTGCATGTTCATGTAGCAAGTGCCAAAACCTTTACCAAGTTTCGTACCATTCCGAGGAAGTAAAAAAAAATCCTAAAAAAAAACAAAACTTAAAATTTTTCAGTCAGAAATGTCCAAACAGCAACTTGTAACTTCAAGATAACTTAAGCCTAAGCAATTTACTCTCCCTGTAAAGACCTATGCAAAGCATGCTGGGACCTACAAATTCCCTGCCCATTTGCAGTTAATAATCATGCTGCATTAGCTCATTTTAAGTAAATTGAACAAACGAGCCTGCTACAAAGTGCCTCAAACAAAACTCATAGTATCTAAGATGCGATGCCGCTAACCTCAAAGACTTTGACCAATCCAGTCATTAGATCTTCTTTCTCATCTTCTTTCTGCCATATTGCAAACATGATTGCGTTTCCACACAAGATGATCTCCAGAAATTGCATAAATCCAGCCAATCAGATTAGAGGTTGCTAGTTTGAGAAAGTAATATCCAGTTTTATGTGCATTATGCATAAGTCTGCTCTGCCAACCTCTTATATTTCCCTCAGAAAATGTACAAATTCATTGCTGTGCCTCAAGTGCTTTTGTTTATCTGAAGATTTGTTTTCACTTTTCCGTTCAGTGTCATCTTCTCTGCCTCTGAGGATTGTTGCACGAGACTTACAGATATTCGGTACATTTTATATTTACCCTGGCATCCTGTACTGCTTGTTTAATCAGCCAATGTCATTTCTTTCTCCTAATCGTATCTTCTCTTGCCACTACCTCTTCTGATGCTGGCGGCCGCCATCAGCAGCAACATCGCCTCCGTCTCCAACTGTACTGACACACAAATAGCAAGGCACTGCTTGTCAGTACTGGCATTCTCATCGGTTTCCCATATTCCCCCTTCTAGTTCAATTCCCATTGGATATGTATCTGTAAATCTGAAATGTCGCCCTCCAATTCCATCACCTCCAGGAGATCTGTTTTCCCTATTTCTGCCTCAGCATCATCTTATCATGTCTCCTGCTCAGATAAGTCTACAATCTGCAATAATGGTTACAACACAGTTGAGCATGCTGAACTTGCTTTGCACTTTTGGACTTTTTATCCTTGGAGTGGCAGGTTCATGCGAATGAGGCTAACCGGGTCATGCTAACCGGCAAAAGCTCTTGGCTTCTAACTACTTTTCATAATTCAGCCAATTCCCGATGGATACAATCAAGCCCAGCCTTATCTGTTTTTCTTGTTGAATACAATTCTTGTTGAATGGTCGCAATTCAGCCAACAGCACACTGGCCTCCAGCAGCTAATGAAACGGCTGCTACAATGGCGTGAGTGCTGAAGAGGTGAGTCGTCTGTGTGAAAGGTTCAGCTCTTGTTTTTCCAGGTGTGACACAGGTAATCACAGGCTTTTTGCGTCATTGTCTTGCGGGTATTAAAGTTCAGACCCTGCTGCTGACCAGTAACACTCACAGCTGGTTATTCAGTGCTGTTGTTTCATAAAAGCATATTGATTATACAATCAGTACAAAGCAGTACATGATTTAGATCGGTTACAGATCAGTGAATACAGTGAAAATGACTGATGGTTGATACAGAAAGCAGGTCACCTGGCATGGAATAACAATCTTTAAACCACTTTTGTAATGGATAATCACAACTACCATGTAGTATCAGCATTTTAATAAAGCCACTCAAGCCTGTGTGCTAGAGAAATTTTATGGCATGTATATTGTGTTCTTAGCCACAATGTAAAGCATAGTAAAATCACTGCAATGCATGCCCTGGAGTGGTTTATTGCTTTTATTAAACAGCAAAAAAGCAATTCATTTACTACTAGTGTTACTGCTATCATTTGATCATTTGCATTATTTTTAATTATTAGTAATATTTAATATAGAATTGAAGAAAGGGAAACCTGCTCTACTGAACATACTAAAACAATACGCAATCAACTTAATGTTTACTTAATTAACATTTATGATTAAGATGATAATTAATCACAAAATAATTATATAGTCATCAAAAAGTGAAAATATGTTGCAATAAATGCTTCAAATTGATTCAGACTTCTAACAATTGGCATTCACTCAACATGATTTTCACTTCTCTTCAATTCACTTAATTATTATTATATATATTTATATACATATACACTGAAGACTGGCATAATGGCTGCAGAAAATTCAGCTTGGCCATCGCAGGAATAAATTACATTTTATAATATATTCAAATATAATTTAAATTGCAATATTTCACAAGGACATTTTTTTCTGTATTTTTGATTAAATAAATGCTGTTAAATTTGCCATGTGAAGACATGCATACATGAGGCATATTATGCTTAATAAATCAAGAGAAGCAGAAATCCTGATCATTAAAATATGATTTATCGTGCAGCCCTATGATTTTCCATAATTGATTCTGTTATTTTCCTGTTTATCACTGTGAAGTGGCTTTGACACAATCTGTATTAGAATTATAGAAATAAAGGTGACTTGACTTGACATGATACACATTCTGCTTTCACAGTTTGCTTTGAGAAGGAAAATAACCCAGTAAAACCAGTTATGCAGTTTGTTTTCAACAAAATAGAACCAGACCTCATGAGACTAAACAGTAAAAGCGGCTGAACAGAAATAGAGAGGCATCATGTCAACAGCCATCGGCTGTTCAAGAAACCCGTGGAAAACAAACATTGAAGGTCCTGGATCATTTGGCTTGGCATCGGTGACATACCGAAAACAGATGATTTCATGACTTACCTGAACATCCGTCCAGATCTGATCTGAGCACTGCTGGTCTCCAGATACAGCTGTCTGGATGCCGTCTACAGGTTCTCCAGGCCTGTCAGGTGATTGGGCTTGTGGTCTCTGTGTTCTGAGCATTACAGCTGACAGAGTCGCTTTACGTCGGCCGACGTTCTAATAAACACACGACAACTCTCCATTTCCGCTGCCTGATTGCTCTGCCAGAGCCAATGGAAACAACTGTCTGTTATAATGGAGAAACCAAAAAATAATTATATAAATAAATGGTGAGAGTTCTCGTGATTACATTCAATCCTCACACAATAGCATTTGTTCTAATGTAACACAGGAAAAATAGCTGTTTACCATTCCTGTAGAGTCACTTCCATTAGGACTAATGTCCGGCGGAGTGCTGCAGTTATTTCAGGACAATTATTTTGAATTCCCGTCTGCAGTAAACCCTTGAATTGACTGGTACACCCACACTACAGCACATACCTAGCTGTTCAGATGATTCATAATAGTACAAAACACTGGACGTGTAATGCTGAGCACAGGAGCACAACTCAAGACTTTCGTATATTTACTGGCTCCAGAGGAAGGACACATATTTATCTATCAGACGCTGATGCTCATCTCCTGTTCTCACAAAGCAGCAGTGGCCTTCATCTTTCAATGGAGAAGGCAAAACGAAAATTAACAGCTGCTTTCTTTCTTTCTCTCGGGCAGTGGAGGTAATCTAACAGTCAATGTAGAACTTCAAAAAAAAAAAAAAAAAAACTAAATTAGTTTCTGCAAACTCAGCATTTATTATCCGCAAAAGTCTATTTGAGGATCTGGGGAGTATTTTGTGAGTTATTGTAACTTTCTGCACAACTGTTATTGGGACATTGCTGTTCTTCATGTGAACAGACAGAAAATTTTATTGTAAATGTTTTTTACATCAAATTAAATATGGGATGAATTTGCTAAATGATAACTCAGCACAGAAAAAAAGAACAATCAATTGAATATCTTAGTTGTATAAATTATTAAAATTTTTAGTGTATTTTAAGTAAATTTTTATCATGCATTGCTTTATTGCATTTAAATATGGTTCTTTTCATTATTTGCAAAAAGTTATTCAACTTGTTAGTAAGAGGACAACACTGAAGTTCATCTTTTTAACCTGTTTTTGTAATATACAGTGGAAACCAAAATAACAACCTACAATTTCCTAAATTTCAAGGTCACTGTTTAGTCCTGTTTGTAGTTATCCTAACAGGAGTAAAAGCACAGTTTTTTAAGCATATTTCATAAGTTAAATATATTCCAAAGCACAGAAAAAAAACCTTAAACGAGATATTTAAAAAAAAAAACATGATCAAAATTAGAGAACACTTTCAGATACCTCCCACTTATTGGTGTTAATTAATCTGACACTTTGTGCTAATTTCCTTAATTACCAGACAATCCCTATTTAATTAGCAGCCTAATGTTCCAGTTTTCACTGACTTTGCAAGATAGTGAGCCATTCTAAAGCTGTTCTAGCAGCCATAGTAAGAGAAGTTGGTCGTTCCAAATCTGTGATTTCTAGAATATCGCATCTTTACAATGTCACTAACTCATTCAAGTCCCCCAAAAAGGCTGGTCATCCACGAAAGACAAATGCACAAGGGGACAGGATAATGCAGAGAATCTCAATGGGGAAACGGTTCAACACTTCAGCTGGAATTGCTCGCCAGTTCAGCGCTGATCAGGGTATGGATCTGTCTCGGCATACAGTGTCTCGATGTTTAAGAGAGTTTGGACTGAGAGCCCACTCTACAGTGACCAAACCTCTTATCAGCAAAAAGAATAAAAAGGCTAGACTGGAAGAAGAGTGGATCACACCAGAGCAATGTGAGAAACTAGTGATGTCCTGTGGCTGCAGATGTGCTGAAGTCATTCAAAGCAAGGGCCTCTACACTTCCTACTCATTTTTGACTGCTGTAACCTTCAGAAATTTTAGTTGTAATCTTTCTTCATGCTACAATTATTGCTGTTCTGTAATTTTGATTACTATGTTTTCCACAAAATAAAGGGTATTTGTTAAAGTGCCTTGGTTATTTTATAAAACACTCTTCTACTAGCATGGAACTGTATAGCCACAACTAAAATTCCTTCAAATTTTTAACGATGAAGATTACATTATTTCTGAAAAAGTGTTCAGGAATTGTTCTCTAATTTTGATCTCCACTGTAAAATATCATGAGATACAGAAATATCAATGCACATCCCTAAGGCAAAATAATGTGCTAGCATTTGCTAGCACATTGGTTGTCATAGTAATAATTCACCATGTCCAAGATTTTAGCAATGGATGTTCCACCATTTTTTCATTTATTTTTTTTCCACAATGGCAGCATCCAAATCTGGAAAGATTTGTTGTAGACAACAGCAAAACTGCAATGTGCCCTGCTGCTAGTATGTTTTAACAAAGTCTTCTTGTCACAGTACTTGATGTAGCATCCAATTGTGCAAAAACTTATGAAAAACATAAAATCAGATCTGATCCTGTAGGGTGAGATGAATTAAGAAAAATCAGATTTAATACGATTTCAAATCACCTGGATTGGGCTTATGAAAATGGGATTTTGTGAGGTTATTTTCCTGTTCAAAAGTCAGATTTTTGCTAATGTGCCTTGCAATGAAACTGAAAGCTGCAATGAAACTGGCAAGCCGTAGACGAAAATGTGTAAAGAACGATTTAGCACAAATGAGATGCTCAAACGCTGTCATTAAAGTCTTAATAAGCTTGTACACAGTTATCAACTTCAGAAACGTCATGAAATATACAAAACTTATGCATCAAAGAATTTGGTCATTAGAATTAGCAAAAGGTAATAAAACAGAAAAAACAACCTTTGTACATCATCAAAAGAGACATTATTAGGCAGACTAGAGTGGAGTAGAGTGTGGGAGATAAAGGGCTGCCTCTCCAGCAGCACAGCAGGTGTAATGTGACAGACAACTGATTAATGATGCGTAGTTTATTTCGGTGTCCATTAGCTCGGAGGAGAGCAGAAGGTTCAGCCTTTCGTTGTGGGGTGCTGAGACGCCAGAGTGCTGGAGAGAAACACAACTGTGTTAGAAGAACCTGCGTGGCCTTTCACTGGCCTCTACACCCCTAGGGTATCTTCCTTCACTTCATCAAACACCTTTGACCCCCTGTGGATGGCCACTCATCTGTTATCAAATTGAAGCACAGAAAGTCTAACAGTCTAGGCTATATTGCCCACACAGAAGTCTAGTGGCAATTATATATATATAGGCTGGTGGTGCTCGATATGACCAAAATCTTATATCAAGAGTATCATGAGTAATTTTATTTCACAGTGTACATATGTACACGCGATATGTATATATATATATATATATATATATATATATATCACAATATAGTTTTTTTTTTTTTTTTGCTATAAGGATTTTTATATGATTTATGATAAGGATGATAATGATATATGATAAGGATTTTTATATGAAAATGATTTTTTCATTTTTGAAGCCATCGAAATTCCATAATTTTCATCATCAATTTCAATACCACAAAAAACTAACCACATAAAAAACAAATACTACCCTAAAATAAAATAAGAACAAAGAAACAAGCAACAGGACAAAAACTACACTACAAAGACATAAATAGACTTATGTGAAAAAATACTTCTTAAACTGTGTTTTGTACAAAAACTCTATAGATTTATTCCTATTAACCCGCTGGGTTCTGAGGAGGTTTTGGGGCCCTGGAGAAGTTTTGGCATGCCCTGACATTTGTTTTTTTCAGTCTCTTAAAAACATGTTAATGTCCAAAGTCGACAGGACAAATAAAAGTAGATCCTTTGCAGTTTCAAACGATGCCTTACTCTTCTTATCTGTATGATCAAAAATGACGGAGTATTTGTAGTTCTTTCTTCAGAGGGTAAAGTTAAAAGTGATTCAGTCAAGATATTTTCTCTATTTTGTTGTTTGATAAACATTAATGCCACAGACAGCAGCAGGCTTATTATCCTGCAGTCACTTTAAGGCCGAATGCATGGATCTAATACACTGATACGCATGCATTTTTTTCTCAACTATTTATATTTACTTAAGACATAAACAAAATGTTTACAGGAATATTCGCAAAGACAGACATTTTGTGTATGACAAGCTTTGTGATGGCACAGCACGGAAACGTTAACGTGAACGTAACTGCAAATGAGAAGATAGACCAAAATTTCTACAGACTGACGAATATTTACCGGTTTCTTGTATCTACTGGTACATCACCCACCTTTCTTTCTTTCTTTATGAATATTGTTATTCAGCAAGAATGCATAAAATTTATCAGAAGTGACAGTAAAGTCTTTCACATTGTTAATAAATAACAAATGAATAAATAAACAAACAAATAAAAATCTATTTCAAATGAATGCTGTTCTTTTGAACTTTCTATGCATTAAAGAACTCTGAACAAAAAAAAAAATAAAAAAATAAAAATATCATGGTTTACACAAAAATATTAAGCAGCACAACTGTTTTCAACATTGATAATAATAAGAAATGTTTATTTAGCAGCAAATCAGTTTCTGAAGGATCATGTGACACTGAAGACTGGAGAAATGATGCTGAAAACTCATCTGTTATCACATAAATAAAATGTATTCTAAAATATTTTAAAATAGACAAGTAATTTTAAATATAATATTTCATAATATTTCTGTTCTTACTGTATTTTTAATCAAGCATTTAATTTTTTGTATTTTATTTGCGTAAACTTTTTATTTGTATTATTTTATTCTATATTTTTATTAATATTATTTCATAATTTTTGATAATTCTTGAATTTACACACACACACACACACACACACACACACCCCTTCACAAAAGCTAAGTAAGCTGATAAACTGAAGTCCAAAGGACACAACATGTTCATCTTAAGGGAAAATCTGTAATTTTATTATTCCTATACCTATAAAAAGAGACAGTGAGAAGTAATTTCTGCAATGACTCAATAATGTGACATGTAAAATGTAGCTGCTGAGTATTTGGCAATAAAAGTGTGTTCTTTCAAAATTAGATTGTTAAATGTTCAATAAGAAAGCTTATATGGCTGTCTTTGTTAAAGATAGTCTCTATTATTAAGTTATTGGACCGCAACTGTAAATTTCGAGCTATTGTATTGAGTGGTGTTTCTTCTCAAAGAGAAAAGACAGAAAACACATCAAATTGACTTTTTTACGTGTTTTATGTATGTATGTATGTATGTGTTCATTGATTGATTGATTGATTGATCTTGACAGTGGTGGTTGCCAGCCTCTTTCTTTATAAAAAATAGTCCAGCCTTTTCAGGGTTTATATCTCCTCATTCTTGTCCCAGAAGCACAAAAGGGAAATTCTGCTTATGTATGCTGGGATTGACATGAGGATGAGTAAATAATATTTTTTTTATCAGAGTCTCTCTGGTGTGTCTGATTAAAAAGTCTGCAAGCATCATAGGCTGGTCTGACTTCCTTGCATTTACATTGGTCTTTTACAGTACGTGTTGGCTAAAGGTCAAAGGAGCGTAGAAAGAGCTCCCCACCTCACCTATGACATCACATAACCTTTCCCGCTCTCTAGTCAATTCTGCATAACTGCAATCAAAACAACACCTTTACTGGCAAATGTCTGCATTTCTTCACCAGGTACTGTTATCAGGACAGGAGTAATTTAAGTCAATGCCATATCATTGTGGATTTTGTCTGTTTCATTTCTTTGTTTAGATGAACGCCAAGAATTTTCAAAGTTCTCAAACAGTTTTCTTTTTGACAGGAGCTATATTGTGCTGACTATTGAGACACGGCTTTTAAACTTTATCAGGGTGTTCACAAAGGAAACCCTCTTTCATTTAAAAACACAATTGAATGGAACAGAATGCAGGGGTCTTAAGACATTATTTATTTATTTATTTATTTAGTTTGTTTGTTTGTTTATTTATTTGTTTGTTTGACGGTAAACCAAAGGTGACAGGGTGATTCTATGTTTAATCCAATTTAAAAGAACCAAATTTAAATTTCCAGGACACAAAAGTGAAAAGGTTAAAAAGGTTAAAAATGAAAACATAGTCTACTTTCAACATGTTAATTTGCAAAAAGTAATCATTTATTGCAAAAACAATCATACAACTCCACTCTCAATATATATATTTTTATTATCTAATTATTATTATTATTATTATTTGAATAAACCCTTATTACAAACATTTGTATTCCATCAGTAAGAAAACATTTACTTGTTTATTTATGGAGATTTATTATCTCTTTTACATTGAATTGCAGAAAAAAAAAAAAAAACATAAATAATATTTGCACATTCAGTCACATGCACAGAGCCGCTGTTACATAAAACTATGACTTGGTGGTGCTCACAAACACACTAATTTGGTAAGCAACAGTGAATCACAGAGAAAATATCTGGAACTCTTGTATTTGGTGTTGTTTGATAAAAGACCATATAGCAAACACAAAAATCTGAACCACTATTTGAAAAACAGGTTTCAGAAACAGAAAGTTGTGCAGCGCTTTGTGTCCCAGAGTAAGTGTGTGTTTCTGCTTTTCTATAACAGAATGGGTTTGCCTTTGTATTCCGCCATCTGCTGTTTTTTATAGATTGGCCAGAACAGACAAAGCGCAAGCAAAAATCAGATCGAATCTGAACAGGCCTTCAGAACCCAGAAATGGCTCAGTGACATCAATCTATATGTTTACTGTGCATACATAAACAATCAAAAAACAAAACAGTACAGATAAACTGCAAGAACATGTCCTGTGTGAACTGTCATGTACCTTATTCTTCTCTTTTTTGAAGAAAAAAAAAAAAAACTGTCCGTTTGACGTCAGAATTTGGCCCGTTCGGTTGATGTGAAAACTGCTTTCTGAACAGCTGACATCTAACAGGTCCACACCTGAAACAGCATGGTCCAATAACAGAGAATTTCTGTTTCATGATATCAAAAATGCTGGGACTCAGAAGCTGAAACATAATCTTGTTTCTTTTCGGCAGACAAGACGTATGTAAATCAGCGGGTATCAATGGCATCTCATCACCTACTGTCTGTCTTCATTACAGTCTACAAAAACCTATTGGGGTTTTGGGTTGAAGCTCATTATGATTCAGCGAGTTTATTGGTACAAATCTGCACTCATTATACTTTTGCTATCACATCTGTCACACACGTCCGCACGCCATCCTCAGGCTCACGAACAGCTGGAAACAACTGTGAATCAAAGCTGAGCAGACTCCGGTGCTTAGTCATACGTCCTTGATTTAGAGAGTGTGGCCCGTCTGTCAGTTTGACTGTAGATTGAAGCAGGTAAGCTGTGGCTTTGAATACAAATGTGGCCATCGTTGCCAGTTCTGTTTAAACATTAAAAAAAAAAAAAATATCAGATGAACAACGGTACAGATGCTCATGATTGCCTGTGTACTGCACTGAGTGCACTACTTGCATTTTTATATTGTAAGACAAGAGCTGTATTTTGAAAAGCTGCCACGGGCATCACAGATATGCTCCAGACACTCTTTTAAGATACGTTCTTTTGCTTAAATTTTAAATCACAATGTATCTGTTGTGGAAGAGGAAACCTCATAATGCACTGCAGCAAGCTCAGTGAAATAAATCCAAGATTGCGAACCATAAGAAAAACAAAAATAACTACTTTATTCAACGCGCGTCCAAGGCTGACACGGAAGAGAAGAATTGTTGAATAAAGTCATTATTTTTGTTTACTTCGCGCACAGAAAGTATTCTTGTAGCTTCGTAAAATTAAGGTTGAACCACTGATGTCACATGGACTATTTTAACGATGTCCTTTTTACCTTTCTTGGCCTTGAACGTGGTAGTTGTGTTGCTGTCTATGCAGGGTCAGAAAGCTCTCAGATTTCATCAAAAATATCTTAATTTGTGTTCTGAAGATGAACGAAGGTCTTACAGGTTTGGAATGACATGAGAGTAATTAATAACAGAATTTTCATTTTTAGGTGGCCCTCTGCAGTTACATATTTAAAGCATTCTTAGTTTTATTTCTCTTATTGTCTTTTTTGTGTTTGTCTTATTGCTTTGTATATACCTATTTGTATTGTTTAAGCTATATGGTAAAAAAAACAAAAACAAACACTTGACACCATTTTATTATGTTTTTTTTAGATTAAAATAATTTAAAATAATCTAATTTAAAATAAATCTAATAATCTGTACCTTTATAAACACACACACACACACACACACATACATACATACATACATACATACATATATATATATATATATATATATATATATATTAGGGATGCACGATATTATCGGACTGATATCGGAATCGGCTGATAATGGCTTTAAATATAAATATCGGAATCGGCCAATATGAAAAATTATGCCGATGTGTCTTGCCGATAAGAGGAATATGTTAACTCACATGTGCTCATGGTCTGCTAGCAATTAGATCACCTCAGCAGTGTGACTCATTCTTGAAGCAAATTTTTGTCTGAATGATGATTAGATTCACTGTTTTGGATCACTGCATTTAATCTGAGAATGAATGTACAGAATGATGCGTTCGGTGTGTGATAGAGTAAACAGTATTTGCATGTGCCGCGGAAGCCTCCCCCAGGTCCTAAAGCCCGTTCGGTAAGGCGTTTTAATTCTGTAGGGGGCGCTGTTAAAAGTAAAAGTAAATTAAAAGTAAAATAGCCTACACACACACACACAAAAATAATAATAATAATAATAAAAAAAAACATTTAGACTGTTTCTGATTAAATAAAGCAGTAATTGATGTCATAAAATAATGAGTATGTTTTGATTTAAAGGTCAGAAGCTATAGCTTACATGAAAAAAAAAATCACAAACATGACACTTGTAAATTAAATAATTGTATATATATACTGATTTATTCATTAATGTGTCATATGTTTTATTTTTTAAACAAATCATAAGATCTAAAAGATTTTCAGAATTTTTACAACCCTTTTGCTTTAGACCATCTACAAATGTTAAATCTTAAAATAAAATGTTAGGGTTAACACTGCATCTTTCTGGGAAAATAAATGCAGCAATTGACAGTTTATTTATAGTTATTTTCAAAGCTTCAATGTACTGTCAAAAAACCTTCATTATTGTTTATTTAATTCTAACAAATAAGTTCTTGTTAAAAACTAACCAAAATTACAAATATTTTGCTTATAATTTCTGCACAGGAGAGACTTAGTGTTGTTTCCAAACAAAAAATATATCGGTATCGGCTAAAATGAGTTGAAAAATATCGGCATATCAGATATCTGCAAAAATCCAATACCGTGCATCCCTAATATATATATATTAAGTAGTTAAACAGAAATCAACATTCTAGACATCAAGAGCCAATGCATAAAAACTTTTTCTTTTTTTTCAATACATAGTAAATCATCAGCTAATTATTGTTGTAATATCAAATCAGAAGGTATATGACAGTTTCCAGTTGATTGGATTTTTTTTATTTTTTTATTTTTTTATTAGGAACACTTTTTTTCCCCAATCAATCTGTAATTGTATCAAATTATTTAAAAAAAGTGAAAATATTTAATTGTGTGTATTTAGGATGCAGAAAAGGCTAGCTATTAAATTAGGCTTAAAAATAAAGATGTTATCCATTTTATTTCAAAAATGTAACCAAAAATTTCATTTCTGTCATGATATAGAATTTTGTGCTGTTAAACACAATAAATAATTTAATGTGGTAGAAATAATTTTAAGTTTAATTACTTTAAGCAATAAATAAATAAATAGCTTAATTGCAGCTCTTATTCACATGGCTCAGGATTCATCCATGCTCATCATTTGTTCTGTTTAGTTTTGGGCAGCTGGGGAATCGATACCTGTGGGCCTGAACAAATCACTCCTGAGCGCATCACCACCGAGGATCATTTAACACTGTCACATAGGCGTACATGGACACACACAGGCACAGTGAACCGTATCTCCCTATATAGCTTACACATACCCCTTGTTAAAGAATGCAGGGAGGAAAGCTATCTTTTAGGGCCTGTGAAAAGGCTGCGGCTCTTAGAAGGATGAAACATGGGAATAGCCACAGCATGGTGTTGCGGTGGCAAGCTCGGTCTGAGGTAGAGATTAATAGGAGAAGGATAGAGGAACATTACCAGCAGTCAGGGATAAATGGCTGAAGCTTGTATGTGCTGTAAACTTTATTAATCTGCCTCACCTGCACAAAAAAGCAGCTCTGCAAAGAGCCGTTCATCAGAAGTGAGCCATATCGGGGAGTCAGAGAATCAGCTATGCATAGTGTTCCTCTTTTGAAGGGTCAAGTTATTACTTCCAGAGGGCACGTAATGTGGAGGAGCACTTAACGGTCAACAGGGGGGAAGTAGTGTTGCTTTCGTCAATGAAAATTATGACTAAATATCGTCGTCAACGAACCTTTATCACGTGACGAAAACGAGACGAGACGAAACGTAAATGCTGGTCATGTGACGATGACTATAATTAAATGTATAATGCAATATTGTTGACGAATAAAAACGAGACTAAATGTGCTTTTCAAAATAAAAACTATGCTAAAATGTCTCCTCATTTTCGTTGACCAAAACGAGACGAAACGAAATGTTATAACGTTATTTCGTCTCGTTTAGTTGCGTTATTATTATTATTATTATTTTGCAGTATTTCTGTTTCCTGTGTCTCAGACGCAGGCGACTTCACCTCCTCAAGCCCCACTCGCGGCATTATTTAGAAGACGACAACAAACAAAGTACCGATGGCCGGCCGGCCAGCCAGCCGGGGTTTGTCTTTGGGAGAAAATGTATACGTGTGTACTTCTAACATGTCTGGTTGGTAAAATAAATATTGTAAATTCAAATCAGAGCGTCTTCCGTGTCTGGAATGGATGTATTCTTGAGTCTATAAGGTAACAATAATATAATAAGATAACCTTGTTTGAAATGGGTTTGGCTAAAAGAAAATTTTGGTTTCGTCTATACTACTAGGTATTTATACTATATTGACTGGGTTAAATAGAACTGCATTACTAAAAAGAGACTAAAATACAATTTTCATTGACTAAAACTAGACTAAATGTCATCAGTTTTCGTCGACTAAAACTAGACGAAAATAGTCATGGATAATTCTGACTAAAATAACACTAAAATGCTCAGACTTTTAGTTGACTAAAACTTGACTAGACTAAAAGGAGTATGAACGTGACTAAAACTAATAAAAACTAAAATGACAGCTTCACACAAAGACTAGACTAAAACTAAAATTAAAACAGGCCGCCAAAAACAACACTAGGGGGAAGTGCTACCTGCGATGAGAACATTTTCAGGGCAGACTTGATAAGGCACTTCCTGTGTAATCCGCCGTAGGAGCTCAGAAACAGGACATTAAGATGAAGAGGTGGAATTAGAATGAATGCAACACATTAGTGAGGCACAATAGTTCTTGGAGTGGAAAGGAAAGTGGGGTAATTCCTCTCAAAAGCATTTAACATTTGAACCAACACTTGTTCTGGACATAAACGCTTAACTTTTCAATAAGAACCAATAAGGTGACAGTTGGGAAAGGAAAATTTGAGGTATTCATATGTCAATATGGTAAAACAGAGATGAGAAAAACAGCTCAGACTAGCCTAAGATGGTTTGTTGGTGTCCCAGTCCGAACAGCTTTGATAGTTAATAGTTTGATAGTTGGGCCATCGTTGAACATTTGTTGGCCCAGTTTCCCATGTAGGAGCACAGAGAGACTACGATATTAAGTTTAAGAAGTGTAATTAGAAAGAATGCAACACATTAATGAGACACAAGAGCTCTTGAAGTGGATCTACCAGGAAGGAAAGTGGGGTAAATCCTCTCACGAGCATTTAACATTTGAACCAGCTCTAGTTCTAAAGAGAGATGCTTGACTCTCCATTAAGAACAAATGAGGTGACAGTTGGGAGAGGAAACTTTGAGGTGGTCAACAGGTCAACTCAGTAAAAAAGAGGGACATATTGTTGAGAAAATGTGCAGTCAAATTAGTGATTATTTACAGGCAAAAAAAGTTCACTGTTTATTTTAAAAGGTATGAATCACTGCTCACTTTCAGTTGGTGAACTTTGTGAATTCAAATGACAAACCTCAACCTGTTATGTCACAACCCGTTGTGTCACAAAATGTTTTTTTTTTTCTCCGAAATTACAGATTGCTCAGATTCCTACTGAAACTTGATTTCTATCATGACAACTCTCTGAAGATTTTAGCATGGTAATGGATATGACAATGTTAATGAATTTGGTCTTGGTGGAATAGATCTGCTATGCTGAGGAATTGCAGCTGCTGTTGGTTATTGTTGTTGTTGTTGTTGCAGATTACTGCTGCTGCTGCAAAGCAAGTACAGGAACTTGCTACTGCCCATACATATGCCAATACGGTACTGTGAGTATTTAAAACATACTGCAGCTGCACAAATAGCATATATAATAACCCGTAGCAGATCTATACAGGTGGAACTGGGGAAGGTGAAGGGTTTCATAGGGTTGTGTTGTGAAATGCTCTGGTGAATGCTAACCAGTCACTTATATGGTGGCCCAATAGTGCACAACACAACGCAATTAAAAAAGCAAACATAAGCTCACAACACAGCAGAATTAAAAAAGCAAACATAAGCTCACAACACAACGCAATTAAGCCACAACCCAACGGAAAGTAGTGCACAACACAACGAAATTAAAAAAGCAAACATAAGCTCACAACACAACGCAATTAAGCAACAACACAACGGAAATGCTCCTGACCACTAGGGAGCGGTGTTGGCAGTGAAACACCGATACTTCCTCGAGACACCACAAGATTGATCTTAATATGTGTAATTGAGTTTTAAATGAACAACGTGTTTTTACTGAATGTTTTGATATGTTTTGGCTCTGGAGATAATACAGTTGATAAAGTGTGATGCTGAAATCACTGTGAGCTTCATGTGTGTTTGAGTTTGTGTAGTAGAAAAAAACTGTTATTCATATAAACAGAGACATGCAGAACATGCAGCCTTATAAGAGGCATGCATGTTTTGACTGGCTGTTGTCATGTGTATTTCTGCTGTGTAAAAGCCTTACCATCTTATCCTGTGGGTGAAACTCATGTCATGTAATAGTTTGTGACATCCGTCTCTCCGTTCTTAAGTTGCCAGGTATATATTCAAGTATATATGCAAGTACTGTATCATACACATTAGTAAAAGGATCTATCTTCACTCTTTTTTTTTTTTTTCCTGCGAATGCATTTTCAAAATAGCCCAATTGTGCAGGAAAACCGCGACCCTGGCAACACTGGACCGCGAATACTCGTGACATGCGCACAATTGCCCGTTTCTGCAGACCAACTGCCCCCTAGTTTTGGGAGCATTTCCATTGTGTTGTCGCTTAATTCCGTTGTGTTGTGAGCTTATGTTTGCTTTTTAATTTCATTATGTTGTGAGCTTATGTTTGCTTTTTTAATTGTGTTGTGTACTACTGGGCCACCGCACATTTAAATGTAAAGCAGCAAGCTAATTGACTGTGTATGCAACATGAACCAATCAGCTTGTGCCAAGAGTTTAATGCTGTGAAAACATCAGATTGCATTAATGACCCATCAGCCTGCGCCATCTAGAGTTTCATGACAGAACTTGGCATTTCTTTTCAAAAATTCACCAAAGAACCATATATTCAGTTGTGTTCAAATAAATAGCAGTGCATTACTGAAAGTTAATAAAGAGCAAATATATTTCAATAGCTTTCATTTCCATATTTCAAATATAGTGGAAACATTATACATTCAATTCTAAATCAAACTATTAAGAGATTTTATCAAGTCTGTGTTATTCTTTCTCAGGAGGCAAAGAAAATGAATATTAACCTGTTCAAAAAAATAGCAGCATCAACATTTTTCCCTTTAATCTCAAACACTTATAAACTAAAGAATTTTTTTAAAACTTCAGTTTATATTACTAAACTAATATTTAGTTGCATAACCATTGTTTTTGATAACTGCTGCACATCTGCATTGCATCGAGTCAACCAATTTCTTGTGCCTGAACCCAGAATGAACGAGCTACATTCCACAGTTCCTGTGAAATTTTGGGTTTTGCTTCAGAAACTGCATTTTTAATGTCACCCCACAATTTTTAAATTGGGTTGAGGTCAGGGGATTGAGCTGGCCACTCTATTACATCAATCCTTTTTGTCTGGAACCAAGATGTTGCTCACTTACTCGTGTGTTTGGGGTCGTTGTCTTGTTGAAACATTTTCCCCATTTCAGGGGCATTTCCTCTTCGGCATAAGTGCAACACAATCTCTTCAAGTATTTTGATGTATTCAAACTGATCCATGATACCTGGTATACGATAAATATGCCCAACACCATTGAATGAAAAACATCCCCATACCATGATTTTTGCGCCACCATACTTTACAGTCTTCACACGCTTGAATTCAGTACCCAGGGTCATCTGACATACTGTCGATGACCACTAGATCCGAAAAGAACAATTTTCTCTCATCAGCCCAAAAAATGTTATGCCATTTCTCTTTGGGCCAATCGATGTGTTCCTTGGCAAATTTTAACCAATTCTGCACATGCCGTTTTTTCAGCAGTGGTGGTTTACAGGGGCTTCTTGCTGATAGCTTAGCTTCCATCAAACGTCTTCTAACTGTAACAGTACTTACAGGTATTTATAAATCATCTTTGATCTTTATGGGGGTGATGTTTGGCTGGATCTTTGCCGTTCGGACAATTCTTCAATTCGTTTTAACAGCACTTGCTCATTTTCTTCCGTGTGTTTTGGTTTTTTTTGTTGCCATTTTAAAGCATTTGAGATATCATTTTAGCTGAGCATCCTATAATTTGCTGCACTTCTTTATACATTTTCCCTTCTCCAATAAACTTTTTAATCAAATTACGTTGTTTTTCCGAATAATGTTTGGAATGGCCCATTTTACTTCGCAATTCAGAAGTAAATATATTTTATAACTATTTGTGAAACATTGCTTCCCTTCCTCCTTAATAAAGGACAAACAATGACACCTGTTTTTTTTTTTGTTTTTTTTTTCACAGAATGAATGAATTCTCTAATTAAACTCCACGCTGCTATTATTTTGAACACACCCCTTTCAATCCATTAGTTAGTTACTCTGAACAAGCAGCATGCATGTCATGCCGTTTGGGTCTGTTGTTTTTCTATTACACTACTACTCATACAAGTAAATTATTTGCAATGTAGAAATAGCACTACTACTAATAAAAGTGGTTCATCAGGTTACTGATGTTGCACTACTATTTTTTTAACACAACTGTATATGAGTGCACACTAGGACAGATTGGCGTCCCAGTCCGGTCAGCTTTGATGGTTTGAGGACGGTGACACAATAAGCCAATGATCAATGGTTTTTATAGTGTGACTACTTGCAGTAGTCGGACCACCTTCAGCATCTTTTTGGCCAATTAGACATGTGGAATCATCGTCAGTGCCATCGGTGAGAGGTCATTCTGAATGGCTGTTCGGCTTAGCGAACCAGTCCACTAGAAGAAAAATTAAAAGTGATGAAAGATCAACATTTTCATCTTATCTGAGCATTCCAATATGAGAATATTCTCATAATGACATGGCCATCTAGAAAAAAGAAAGTCAAAGTCCAACTGCCACAGGCATTTGTCTTTTGTAGGGTCAAGTTATTACTTCCAGAGGGCATGTAATGTGGAGGAGCACTTAATGGTTAATAGGGGGGAAGTGCTACCTGTGATGAGAACATGTTCAGGGCAGGCTGGTTAAGGCACATCCTGTGTAATCCCCCATAGGAGCACAGAGACAGTAGGATATTAAGATGAAGAGGTGGTATTAGAATGAATGCAACACATTAATGAGACACAAGAGCTTTGAATGGATCTTCAAGGAAGGAAAGTGGGGTAATTCCTCTCAAGAGCATTTGACATTTGAACCAACTTGAACACTTGACTCTCCAACTGGAACAAATGAGGTGACAGTTGGGAAAGATGGTGGTCACAGGTCAATGCAGTAAAAAAAATGGAAAATACTGCTAAAGAAAACTGTTCAGACTAGCCTAAGATGGTTTGTATGTGTTCCAGTCCCAGCAGCTTTATAGAGTTTCAAGACTATGACACACCAAGTCAATGTTCAGCCAATGTCAGACAGTCATTGAACATCTGTCAGCCTAGTGTACATTGTCAGTACTAATCAAACTTTCTAACCAGTTGAGCAAGTTGAATTGGTGTCGGAGCGGTTAACTAAAAGCATTATCCTGACATAATATATGCTAATACACATTGATTTTTTTGTTCATGCTTCTTTGAAAGTGGTGTAGAACCCCAGACCACTGCTTATATTCGATATATTTACAAATGCATTTGAGTTTCATCCACCACTGCTCTGAAACTGAGCTTGCCAATGTGCTAGCTACTTCTGCGAGCTAAACTCAATAATTCAACAACTTAATCTTTGTAAAAAAAAAAAAGATAAATGACTGACCACTTTAAAACAGGAAACAAGCTTTTTTTCATTAACATTTACAAGAACAGAGTTAGAATCATATTTCTACTTTACAGCATGGCCAGCAGCAGGACTTAATTTGTGCTGGAACAAGCCAGATCCTGCAGCTACGGATTTGGATCCGGAATCTATTTTGACCTATTTACCAATCTCATTCGCTTAATGCCAGTTAATGTTAATGTTAATAGTAATGTTGTCTATAACTAGAAAAATACTCGTAAAAAAATACAACCTTTTATTATTATTATTTTACATTTAATCTCATATTAAATATTTAGCTCTTCACCACTCTATATAGAAATGCTATGTCAATGCACCTGTTAAATGAGCTCTTTCTAATAGCAGTTCAGTTACTTCCCCCATCAACTTGACATATTCATCACTGTTCCAGGACCCCATAATTTACAAATTAAGCACTGGCTGTCATTCTACACTGCACTCAATTACTTTGTACAGAGGTGCTGAGGCATGTCACTTACTAATGCTAAGACACGGACGAATGATTCAAAAGAGCTTAACTACTGCTATTTGAAGGAAATATCAGCGGAAAGTACCAGGTGTTAACAAGAATACTGTATATTAACTGTGCCTGCAAATTAAGGACCTTGCACATCATTTTTCACATTACTAAAATTAAATAAGTCTTTATTTATACTTTGGAACTACTGACAAGGAGATATTAGACCAGTGGCCTGTAGCACAAAACCAGTTTTAGTTTTTACCCAGGTAAGTTTGCGTTTAGATTGAGCAAACTCTTTTTTTATTCTGGGTCAGATCGCAGACCCAAACTGAACCAATCAACTGTGAGTAAAGTGACATATATCAGATACAATTAAGCCACTCCCCCATATCTCTCGCTTTAAATTAAAGCAGTTTTTGCTGCCTTTTGCTGCGAACTATTTATTATATTAATATCAAATGAATTATAATTATTCATAATTATATAAAAAATTATTATATGAGCTGGAAATCAATATTGGATTTGCATTTGAATTAATTTAAATATATTATAAATAAGTTTCAATATATAAAGCTTTTAAAATGACTAAACAATATGTATTTTCCTTTGAGCTCTTTGTGAAAGTATATAATTATTAAATTCAGCTGATACTTTTGCATAGTCAGATATTTTCTTTCTGCTGCCTTCTCAAACCTTTGCTGCAGCAGCAGTGTTTATTCCTGCCTTGTAAATGCATTTAAATTAATTATATTTTTAATAACAACATCTATTAATTTTTAACAGAGAAGTGAATTGCGCCGACTCTCGCAAGAAGTGAATCAAACTGACGCTCTCCATGTTCCGTGTGATTGGCTGTTTGCTGCACGTGTTACACTTTCAGGTGCACATGCTCCAGAGTTAATAGGCTTGTTTGAGATGCGCCTCGCCTCGCCTGAAATAAGGAGTGAAATAAACGCAGCATGTTTTCTAACCAGCATGCATCTTGCAGTGATCACCGGTGATAGGTTCTGCACAGATTTTGCTCATCTCAAACAAGCCTAATCACAAACTCTGGATCAACCCTGAGTTGACAGAGAACATTTATATCGAGCTTTGTGAGCCCGCTGAACCTGATTTAAACCAGGTTGGATTTGTTTGGTTTTGTGAACTCTAAACCTACTCTGAAACTCAGAGTTTGTTCATCTTGCTTCGTGCTACAGGCCACAGGCCAGAGACTTAGACTACGTTCACACTGCAGGCTGAAGTGGCCCAAATCTGATTTTTTGCCCAAATGTGACCCATATCTGATTTTCTTATGACAGTCTGAACAACACAAATCCGATTTTTTCAAATCAGGCCCAGGCCACTTTCATATGTGGTCCTAAATCGGATACATATCCGATGTTTTGCAATGCGACTTCAGTCTGAACGGCCATGTCGCATTTCATGCGATTTTTACGTCATTGAAATGTGACAGACGTCACAATTCTGCGCTGGAGGAGGCGGGAAGATTAAAATCACAATGGCAGACAATATATAGACAATAATATCACTTTGTTATTTAGGCTCCGATTGCACATTAACTTAAAAATGGCTAAACACACGCTAACACGAGCAGCATCCATTTTTATTTCCACAAACACAGTGCGCTGCGTCTGACGTCACGTCTTCTTCTGCGCATGCGGGTCACTTCAGGGCCGTATACGGTTCACACATGAGACTGATGGCAGTCGCATTTAAATGACAATGTGAACAACAGCGCAAAAAAATCGGATTTCAGCAAAAAATCCGATCTGAGCATTAAGACCTGCAGTGTGAACGTAGTCATGAAGACCTCATGAAATCACATTTTTCTGCCATGTGCCATATGAATTAATGGACAAAGTATTGGGTCAGACCCCTAATTATTTAATTCAGGTGTATCAATCAGACCCATTGCCACAGGTGTATAAAATCAAACACCTAGTCACTGCAGTCTGCATTTACAAACAGTTGTGAAAAAATGGGTCTTTCTGAGGGGCTCAGTGAATTCAAGCATGGTACTGGTATAAGATGCCACCTTTTTAATAAGTCAGTTTGTGAAATTTCATCCCTTCTAGTTATTCTACTGTAAGTTGTTACTGGAATGTGGAAGCCTCTAGGTAAAGCAGCAAATCAGCCACAAAGTTACTGAGTGCTGACGCGCAAAGTCGTCAGCGCTCTGCTGATTCTATAGCTGAAGAGTTTTAAACTTCCACTGACATTAATATCAGCACAAAACTATGCAGTGGGAGCTTTATGGAACTGGTTTCCAAGGCCAAGCAGCTGTATGCAAGCGTCACATCACCAGGTACAATGCTAAGCATCAGATGGGGTAGTGTAAAGCACACTACCACTGGACTTTGGGGCAGTGGAACAAAGGTTTGCCCCTCCTGTCTTTTCGGGCCAGTATCTGAATGATACCCCTGGTGTGGCTCAGGTCCAATTAATCTCCATTGCCTTCTAGTGATGATGGTGTCCATACTTTCTTGTTCGGACACCAGTAGTTGTTGATTAGCAATGGTTTTGGGCCAGAAGATTTGCAGGATTCTCTGAAGGTTCTTTGTGTAGAAGGTTGAGAGTTTGGTAAAGTTGCTTTCTGTCATTCCCCAACATTCAGAACCGTAAAGCTCTGATACAGTCTCAGTTTAGTGAGGATGCTATATAGTGAGGACTTCCAGACATTGTTTAGCATTCTGAAGGTGTTTCTGGCCTTGCTGAGATGATTCTTGATGTCACTGCCTGTTCCTCCATTGTGTCGAACTGTGTTCCCCAGGTAAATATACTCCTCAGCTGTGGATAGATCTGTTCCTTCTACTTGTACTGGTGAGAAGTTGGGAGTGCTCAAGGCCATCACCTTTGTTTTCATCTTGCTGATCTTCAAGCCTACTTGCTGTTCAAATATGCTCATCAAAATCTTCCAGTGTTGAGAATAGTCTATCTGATACCTCTTGGTATACCTCTTGAGAACATTGCGTGCCTAACTGCATTGTGCAAAGTGTAATCAACTGGAACCGGGAACACTTCCCATACCACCCGATGTACTTGTTACATCATTAGAAGAATGGCATCTACGCTAATATTAGTCTGTTTCATTCTTATTCTGAGATCACTGTAGCCACCCAGATCCAGACAGTGTCCAGATCAGATGGTGGATCATCACCTAGAGATGACCTCCATAGCCCTGAATGTCAGAGGAGACCAGGACAACTAGATGCACCCCAGAGACTGATCCCCTCCGAAGACCTCGTCACCTAGACGGCCTTTGGGACAAGACCACAGGAACCAGATGAGTCCTCTGCACAATCAGACTCTGCAGCAGCCTAGATTTAAACTGCTGGTTTTGTCTGGCCAGAGGAGAACGGCACACTATTTCGACACACTATTTCCCCATTTAAATACTGTAAAGCTGCTTTGACACAATTTGTAAAAAGCGCTATATAAATAATGGTGACTTGACTTAATTTTGGATTAATTGAAATTTTGGACAACGCTATGCTTCCAACTTTCTGGGAACAATTTGGGGAAGGGCCCTTTACTACTCCAGCATGCCTGCACAAAGCAAGGCAAATAAAGACACAAGACACAATAAAGATATTTTGATGAGTTTGGTGTGAAAGAGCTTGACCGACCCACACAGAGCCCTCAAACCTAACAAACACCTTTAGGTTGAACAGGAATGGAGATTGCGAGCCAGGCCTTCTTGTCCAATATTAGTGCCTAACCTCACAAATGCTCTACTGGATGAATGGGCAAAAATTCCTAAAAACACTTCAAAATCTTGTGGAAAGCCATCCCAGAAGAGTGAAAGCTGTTAGCTGCAAATGGGGCACCAACTCCATAGTCTTTGTTTTAGGAATACAATGTCATTAAAGTCCTAGTTGATGTAATGGTCTCTGCAAGTGTCCCAATACTTTTGTTCGTATATAGACGCTACAGTTAAAATGTTTGGGGTCAGTATGACATTAATATTTTTTAAAGAACTTTTATGGTCAACAATGCTGCCTTTGTTTGATCAAATGTAGCCTACTATAAAACAGTATTGTAAAATATTATAAAGACTGAATTACCCCAGCAGCGATTACCCCAGTCTTCAGTGTCACATGATCTTCAGAAATCTATTCTAATATGCTGACTTTCGTGCTCAAGAGAACAACATTAAAAGTTGTTTTTTTTTTTTTTTTTTAATAAAATAACATTTATAATATTACACTTATAATCATAAATATTTAAAATTAATCGATGTTAATGTTGTCCCTTTATGACTTTATGCTGCTTCAGTAAAATCATGGTTTACACTTAAAATATAACACACAACAATGTTTTTGTTAATCAGCAGAAAATATTTTATTTAAAAATTATCTGGTTTAAATCAGCACATCTTGCCACCAAAGCCGGTTCACACAGGAACCACAGCGGATCCCGCTTCTAGTGAGTGAGCAAAAGCCTGTCAGAGTCCCAGTTCCTGTGAGAACTACGTGTCTCGAAGACCAGAACGTCAGTCCAGATCAACTGTTAACAACAACACAGAGCAAACCACAGCCAAAGCTGGTTCCTGTAGCTGAGCCTCATACAGGGACCACAGCACATCCAGCAGCCTGCGAGTGAGCAGAAGCCTGTCAAGTCCCAGCTCCTGTGAGAACCACATGTCCCGAAGACCAGAACGCCAGTCCAGATCAATTGGTAACAACACCAAGCAAACCGCAGTCAAAGCCGGTTCCTGTAGCTGAGGACAAACCTCAATGTAAGCACAACTTCTGCAGATACGTCCATTCTTATAACATTGACATTACAAATTCTTCTGCTTCTATTACTATTTCACTCTTCACCCTCTAGTGGTGAATAGGAAATACTAATTTTATTTTTTCCAAATTAAAAATCTGTTAACTACCTTAATTTTAAAAAGGTTACATAAAATGCATATAAAGAACAGATGGAAAAAAGGAAAGTTAGGAGTATTAATACAAACACCACTTTAACGGAGATGAAACAGCAAAAAGAGACACTTTAAAATTCAACGTTCCTGATATTATATATATGCTGACTTTGAGGATAAATACACAGGTTTATAACAATATGCAGTTCCTCTCACGTACCTTCTCGTTTTCAGGTCTCTTCAGGCCTTCGCTTGATTTGGATCTTGCAGCAGCTCCTATACTCGGAGTTTAAACAATAAATTTTATTAAATACTATAAATGCATCATACCAAAACTACCTCCATCACATTTAGGCATTTAGCAGATGCTTTTATCCAAAGCGACTTACAAATAAGGACAATAGAAGCAATCAAAACCAACAAACAAGCAATAATATGCAAGTGCTCGTTTAGCCAAACGCAGTACACATAGCAAGGATTTTAATAATAAATAAAAACAAGTAGATAGAATCAAAGTTGGCAATAATAATAATAATAATAATAATAATAATGAGATAGTTAATAATGCGAAAAAGTAACTGAACTACAACAACGATTAAAAAGCGAACACGACAGTACCCGTTCAGATGATTTACAAACTAACGTTTCCATCAAAACACATGTTGGTAACTTAAAACAATGAACCTTTTAAAAGCATAACCTTTAAAGAAATGAATCTGTCAATAATGAATTCTGAAGCAGCGCTTACCTCCATCAGCCATTTGCACAAAATTCCTCTACAATTCGCATTCTTCTTCTGCTGCTTCGTTTTTTTATTGGCAGTTCGCATTCTTAATGAATCAGAGACTTATTATATCCAGGTGTGCGCATAAGTGGTACGCAGGTGCGCACGCGTGACCAAAATCTGGCAAGATGGCGCACTGAGAAGTCACATTTGTTACGTGCTCTCATTCAAATCCTGAGTTTATCCAGTTTGACAAGTTATATTCCATCCTCACCTGCTAATTTAGTAAGTTAACATACCCCAAGTTGTTTGAGATCATGACTGATGTGGAGGAAAATTGTTACGCAATGAACATAATAACTGTAGGTTCAAGCAAAAGAGAGAGAGGAACTGACTCTGAGTCACCCACACCGTGTAAACCCCAGCAAGGGGTTTATATATTTTATAGGCCTAGTAGTCAACATATGAAGTTGATCAAAACCTTTCATCAAAGTTGTCCTAAAACCAAAACAATACCTGTTCTTGTCTTAGGACAACTTTGATGAACTTTTTTGATCGACTTATATGTCCACACACACAAATATACACATACACACACACACACACACACACACACACAAACACACAGGTGCATCTCAAAAAAATTAGAATATCGTGAAAGTTATTTTTTTGGTAACTTATTTCAAAAAGTGAAACTTTCATATATTCTAGATTCATTACATGTAAAGTAAAACATTTCAAAAGTTTTTTTGTTTTAATTTTGATGTTTACAGCTTACAGCTCATGAAAGTCAAAAATCCAGTATCTCAAAATATTACAATATTTCCTAAGATCAATCAAAAAAAGGATTTGCAAAACAGAAAAGTTCAAGTTCTTTAAAGTATGTTAATTTATGCACTCAATACTTGGTCGGTGCTCCTTTAGCACAAACTCCAGCATCAGTGAGGTGTGGCATGGAAGCAATCAGCCTGTGGCACTGCTGAGGCACTACTGAGCCTTCAGCTCATCTGTATTGTTGGATCAACAGTTTCTCATCTTTCTCTTGAAAATATCCCATAGATTCCATATGGGGTTCTGGTCAGGCATGTTGGCTGGTCAGTCAAGCACAGTAATATCATGGTCAGTAAACCACTTGAAAGTGGTTTTGGCACTGTGGGCAGGTGCTAAAGTCCTGCTGGAAAAGGAAATCAGCATCTCCATATAATTTTGTCAGCAGATGGAAGCATAAAGTGCTCCAAAACCTCCTGGTAGACGGCTGCATTGACTTTGGACTTGATAAAACACAATGGACCAACACCAGCAGACGTCACGGCACCTCAAATCATCACTGACTTCAGAAACTTCACACTGGACTTCAAGCAGCTTGGATTCTGTGCCTCTCCAGTTTTCCTCCAGACCTTGATTTCCAACTGAAATGCAAAATTTACTTTTATCTGAAAAGAGGACTTTGGACCACTGAGCAACAGTCCAGTTCTTTTTCTCCTTAGCCCAGGTAAGATGCTTCTGACGTTGTTTCTGTTTCAGAAGTGGCTTGGTAGCCCTTTTCCTGAAGACGTCTGAGCGTGGTGACTCTTGATGCACTGACTCCAGCTTCAGTCCACTCCTTGTGAAGCTCTCACAAGTGTTTGAATCAGCTTTGCTTGACAGTATTCTCAAGCTTGCGGTCATCCCTGTTGCTTGTGCACTTTTTTTCTACACAATTTCTTCATTCCAGTCAACTTTGCATTTAATATGCTTTGATACAGCACTCTGTGAACAGCCACCCCTTTCAGTAATGACCTTCTGTGACTTACCTTCTTTGTGGAGGGTGTCAGTGATTGTCTTCTGCAGTCTTCCCCATTATTGTGGTTTCAAAAAACAAGAGATACCCGGAATTTATACTGTAGGGATGGTCATTTAATGAAACTCAAATGTAAATATTCTAATATTTTGAGATACTGGATTTTTGACTTTCATGAGCTGTAAGCTCTAATCATCAAAATTAAAACAAAAAAAACTTTTGAAATGTTTTACTTTACATGTAATGAATCTACAATATATGAAAGTTTGCACCTGTATATGTGACCCTGGACCACAAAACCAGTCTTAAGTCGCTGGGGTATATTTGTAGCAATAGTCAAAAATACATTGTATAGGTCAAAATTATTGATTTTTCTTTTATGCAAAAAATCATTAGGATATTAAGTAAAGATCATGTTCCATGAAAATATTTTGTAAATTTCCTACCATAAATGTGTCAATTTAATTTTTATTAGTAAAATGCATTGCAAAGAACTTCATTTGGACAACTTTAAAGGCAGTTTTCTCAATATTTAGATTTTTCTGCACCCTCAAATTCCAGATATTCAAATAGTTGTATCTCGGCCAAATATTGCCCTATCCTAACAAACCATACATCAATGGAAAGCTTATTTATTCAGCTTTCAGGTGATGTATAAATCTCAGTTTTGAAAAATTGACCCTTATGACTGGTTTTGTGGTCCAGGGTCACATATATGTGTGTGTGTGTGTGTGTGTGTGTGTGTGTGTGTGTAATATTTATAACATTATTGTATTTATAATCTTCAAATAAATAATTTATAATTGTATGCATGTTGGCTCTATAAATTTGTGCAGTTTCAGTAAAAAATAATACTGGTTAATAATAAGAATATATTTTTTAAATTGTATGCATAAATAATCGCTGGTGTTATACTTAATTATTGATTAATATATTGTAATTTTTCAAGTATTATTTAGATTTTTTTTATTATACATTGTTATATAATAAATGCTTTTAATGTCACTTTTGATCAATTTAATGCTTCCTTGCTGAATAAGGGGGAAAAAAAACTTTTGAACAGCAGAGTATATCTACTAAAATTGAATTTTGTACATTAAGATACCAAATAATACCAAATGTTTCAAAACAGGTCATGTTTAATGAATTCTATTACTTGCGAAAAGATTTTATTTCAGTGATGATAAAGAAAATGGAATGGATGTCTTTTATGATGCTGCTACTCTTTTATTACATAAAGAATAAGTCGCTTGAGGACATGCATTACAGTGATTTTACCACTGTTGAAGGGGTTTTAAGCATGTTTCACGGATGGCCTCTAATGGCTTATTGCTTTAATAAAATTGGTATAGAGAGCAACCAGACACGTTTAATGCACTAAAGCAGATCAACTCCAGTCAGCCTACCATGAAATATTATAATCTCCACAAGCCTTTCACAAAACTCAATTTCAAGGTATGATAGAGGTTAGAGAAATACAACTTCACTATGATGTACAAAAAAAGCGAAGCACACACAAATGAAAATGTCTCAGAACAGCACAGTGATGTGCCAAGCGAGTCTGAGGTCAAGAGACACAGACAACAACACCTTGCAGACTAAGAACTAGGTATTCGGTCAAAAGTATCAGTGGTGTTAAGTGAGTATTTTAGCGAAAAACTCACAGTAGATGAAAACATTTTGATTAAAGGTCGAAAAGCAGTCACCCTTGAACGTATCTTCTCTACACAGCGACCTCCCAGACATTAGTAAAAAAAACGAACAGTTCAAGTTATCATTTTCTGGTGCTCGACTTGCTCTTATTCTCTCTGAACAAGCTGAAATCAAACCAAATTGAATGAATAGCCAACAATGTCTAGTACCCTGTGATTTGAATCGGATCTGCTATTCAATGTTTGCTGTTGTTACCATGAACCTTGACCTGTCGATTCTCAATCCATGGATACCTGCACACAGTCGTATCAGACAAGTGTGGTCCACTGCTGATAAGCCACACCATTTATGCTTCAAAAATTTTATTGCACCATGGGATTTCATTTACCTTACCAGTAGCGCAGTGTCCACAGACTAATAAAAAAAAAAGTTAGCAAAGCAGAACCATTTATGAAAAGGCAGAAATATGAACATAATCATCAGTCTGATTAACTTGCAAAATATTCCATGTGAAGAAACACAGGACAAATTTTTCAGGTTGTAAAATGTCATGCAGTATGACTCCCTAAAAACTTAATGAGCAAAAAATACTTTTTACCTCAAAATTTATTTAAATGGTTCTTTTCCAAAAATAATGATAAAGATGTATTCAAGGTGCAAGAAAAATGTGTTACTTTTAAAGCGGCAGTCACACTAGACTTTCAGCACACAAAATTGACAATTCCAAATCGCATGGATTCCTATTAAAATGACTCAATTTTCACCAACAATATTTTTAGATCAACAGTAAATATGCCTTGACTTTTGCATGTTGAACTTTTTTTGAAAATGCTATAAATCTTTGTCATAACATATGAAACCAACATGAAAAAGAAGAGGAGGATTGTGCAGATCACGAAGCACCATAGTGGACTACTGAAGACTGGAAGGTCTTGCAGACCAGTGAATCAAAAAAACATAGCAATATTTGGTACATTTGGTTGGTTTTTGTACCACATCCGGTAGTCATAAGGATGGATCATCACTGTGTAATGCCAGTCACAAATGCTACTTGAATGAGTGGCACTCTGAGCCCAAAAGAGCAGTATCCTCTGGTCGACACCTTGTTGATCAAGGGTTGCTCTCACAGCATTATAATGACCCTAAACATACTGTACTTCCAAGCTATGTCACAGCAAGAAGAAAAGGATTCAAATAATGGAAAGGAATATGGAATAGCCAGCACACTCTCCAGAGTCCACATCTAAACCTCATCCAGCTGGTTTGAGAAGACTTATGGGAACTTCTGCAACAGTGTTGAGAAGGATTTTCAAAACACCATTTGACTTCCACTGTAGAAAGATGCTTTTTTTCTACAGTGATAAAATAAGATTTTTTTTTTTAATCTCCAGTTGACCAGTAGTGAATATTTGCATAATTGATAAGCTTTAGTGGAAAGTAGAAATGGCATAAACTCTTAAAACAAAAACAACATCCTACGCACTTGGCTTGTTAAAGCTGTTGTGTTTTCAAAGATTCACATTCATTCTAAACTGATGGAGTCACAAACTCAATAACTCATTCTTTTTACTCTAATTGCCAGTTTTTTAGTGAATAAAAAAATTCCACTATGATAATTGAATTGTTTTGCCTACGCAGTTAAAACTTGACATTTTGCTTTGTTTGATTGTGTTGTATTGTGCTGTATACTGTCAATGATGCATTCTACTGTCACATACAAGAGTCAAGGTCACCAAACTCAAACGTATTCTTAAAGGTGCACTCAGTATTTTTTCTGTTTCTGTTACTGGAGACTTTTGCTCATGAAATTTGTAAAATTATGCTTTTGCGTGATGCTACATGCACAGCGTCAGGCTGAAATATAAAGACCTCTGGCATATCAACTAGCGCAACAAATTAAATATTACTTTGTGCACCTTTAATTCCATTCATTTGCTATGCTAATATCCTCCATCTCTGCATCAAATCACATTGAAATCAGAGAGTAAGAAACGCTAATCTTGATGTTGCCATATGTCATTGCTGTTTTCTAGTGTAATTTCACACATCTGTCACATTTCCAATTTTCACGTCTTGCATCTGGAGATTTCATATAAGAAAGTGTGGATGTCAGTTTGTTACACATTCAGACTGACGTGTGTAACAGTCCCTAATATTGCATCTTTAAAAAGCCTTGCTAAATTAATGTGAAGTTTTCTACTTGTTTTGTAATACATAATATATTCATCTCACTGGAACCAACCTGCAATGAATACAGGGGAAATTACCTAGGAATTAATCATACCCGCTGATAATGATGTTTATTTGCACACCCTGTTGTTTTGACACTCGGTTCAAGTAAATCAGGGCATCAGAAAACAGAAAAATAGAACAAAAGGGATGTAACAGATATTAATATACCTAAGTATAAATGTCATTATTATGAATAATATTGATATAATAATAATAATAATAATAAATAAGATATAAATAAGATGAAACTAAGAGTAAACTGTTTCAATCCAGTACTTTATTTATTAATTAATATTTTTTTTTATTCAGACATACATAAACAATAACAATATAACATTTATTTCTGTGGGGTTCCTATAGCAAAACAACATGTGGACCATGTGGTTCCCGATCCCGCTCCCCTCTCTATCTCTCCCACTTCACTTCCTGTCACTTCTACACTGTCCTATACTAATAAAGTCAAAAAATGCCAAGAATAAGGCCCCGTTCACACGGAGACGCGTGTAGCTGTACACGTAAACATTTTGTATCGTAACGGCATTTTGTCCGGACGTATCTGGTATTTTGGGAGCCTGAAACTGCAATTTTTTTAAACCAGGCCCCAGAGTGGATAAATCTGAAAACAACACCTTTGCGTTTTCTTGTGTACAGCCAATCCGTATATTTTGTGAAACGATTATGTAATCACCCCACGTCTCGACCATAGTCAGACACCACTATGTCACATAACAGCAACAACAAAGGCGGACTACTGTACATGCTTGTGTTCGTGCTGCAGAAAATACGGAGCCTATTAGCCTTAGGCTACTAACTTTACTAGCTTTTCTTGTTGCTGCATTGGGTTTGTATTAGGGATGCACGGTATCGGGCCCGATACTGAGCTCATGTACTCGTACTCGTAAAAACACTCCGATACCAAAGACCGATACCCTGTGACGTCGTCGACAGAACTTTCAGTGCACAGAGACTCTGGCAGCAGCGACAGAATCTCAGGCTCGGCGGTGTGGAAATATTTCAACATTAATGATGACAACCCACGCATGGCAGACTGCAAACTTTGCTCCGCAAAAATATCAAGAGGAGGTACAAAAAGCTGTACTTATGAGTAATATGATAAAACATCTGAAACTGAAACACAAAAGTGAGCATGGAGAATTTGCTGCTAGCAGTAATGTTAGCACTCAGCAACCAACCCTGCAGCAAACCTTTGCAAGACGAGAGAAAATGACAAGAGAGCCAAACAAATAACAGAGGTGCTTACCCAATTCATTGTTCTTGACGATCAACCGCTTTCAGTCGTTGATAACATGGGATTTCGTAGCCTTGTTAATGTTTTGGAGCCGAAGTACGAGATTCCCAGTCGCCGCCATGTCACAGATATTGTATTGCCACAAATACACGATGCATTGAAAAAGCATGTCGTGAGCATGTTGCATGACATAAAAGCAATTAGCTTTACCACTGACATTTGGAGTTGTAGTGTAAATCCATTGTCTCTCATCAGCTTAACGGCACAATGGATAGATGGCGATTTCACTCTACAGCAAATCATGCTTCATGCAAAGCAATTTCGAGGCTCACATACTGGTGTAGCGATAGCGAGCGTATTTGAAGAAATGCTTGCGACTTGGGCAATTCCCAAAAGTTCTGTCCATGTTGTTGTCCGTGACGATGCCAAAAACATGGTAAAGGGCATGGAGGAGGCCGGAGTTTCTAGTCTTCCGTCTGTGGCACATACTCTGCAGCTGACCGTCACAGAGGGTCTGCTGTCACAGCGCAGCGTTACGGAGGCTGTGGGAGTGGGACGCAAAATAGTCGGCCACTTTAAACACTCCAACCTGGCATACTCTCGGTTACAGGATATTCAGACACAGCTCGGTCAACCAATGAAAATACTTCAGCAAGACGTGCAGACTCGTTGGAATAGCACATTCTACATGGTGCAGTCTCTGATTGAGCAAAAACGGCGATTGGAGTATATGTGCCTGAAAACGAGCTCCCTGCCACTCTAATTTCAAACCAATGGAATCTTCTGGAGAAGATGGTAAATGTATTGGTGCCCTTTGAAGAAATGACTCGTCAAGTGAGTTCTTCAGATGCTTTAGCCTCAGATGTAATTCCTGCTGTCACTGTGCTACAGAGACTGTTGCTGAAACAAATGGATGAGGACCACGGAATCAAAACAATGAAGAGCACTTTGCTTGATGCTTTGCAGAGGCGCTTTTCCAACATGGAGCAAAACCCACTTTACTGCATTGCAAGTTTACTTGATCCAAGGTAATTAATATTTTTGTGCTCAATTTTAAATTAATTAATTTTGCTAAAACTATGATTATAAGTTAAGTTATAATAGACAAGCTTTAATTTGCTCAATAATAAAATGTAAAAGATGTTGAGGTGATGGATTCAATTTAAAAAAAAAATGCAAGAGTAATTTAAATTTCTTGTATTTTTTAACTGCACGGAACAAAAGAATAATGTCATCATTGTTTTTTTCAAGATATAAAGATCGATTCTTCACCAACACAGACACTGCCAGGCAGGCCAAAGAAATGCTGATACTGGAGCTGCAAAAAATGTCTGTGGGAGAGACAGCCACACCTGAGACACACGCCACACCAGCTGACAAAAGGTCTCACAGCGACAAGCCAGGTAGCAGTCTGGACAGTGTTTTTGAAGAAATTGCAGATGAATGTGCATCTGCATCTGAGAGCAGAGCTCCAGCATCCACTACCATACAGCTGGAAGCATACCTTGGAGAGACCACTGTGCGTCGTTCAGAGAAACCATGTACTGGGCAGTTAATAATCTGCGATTTCCTGCTCTGGCTCAAATGGCACAAAAATATCTTTCAGCCCCATGCAGCAGTGTGGAAAGTGAAAGACTCTTCAGCTCAGTGTCACACATTCTGACTGACAACAGAAGCAGGCTTGTAGCTGAACATGCAGAGATGCTTCTGTTCTAGGGCTGGACGATATGGCCAAAATTTATATCACAATATATTTCTTAATTTCAGTCGATACGATATAATTCCGATATCGATATGAACACTACTAAAAAAAGCCTCATAAAAACTGCCAAGAATGCCCACAACAGATGTCTGTACATACAAACTTATGAAGAATGAATTTGCCAAGTCTATGAGCTCCTCCTATAAAACTATATAATATTTTAGGGGGGCTAGCCTATAGGCTAACATATACACTACCAGTCAAAAGTTTTTGAACAGTAAGATTTTTGTTTTTTAAAGAATTCTCTTCTGCTCACCAAGCCTGCATTTTTTTTATCCAAAATACAGCAAAAACAGTAACATTTTGAAATATTTACCATTTAAAATAACTGTTTTCTATTTGAAAATATTTTAAAATGCAAGTTATTCCTGTGATTTCAAAGCTGAATTTTTAGCATCATTACTTCAGTCACAGTCAACGCTACTTTATCAGATAAAATGAAAATGCCATCAAAAATATCCTGAAGACAGTCGGTTCCCTTCAGAGATACATTCATATAAATCACCCGCGTCGCGTTTTGATTTTGAAACGTGCAGTGCTCATGTTTATTCAACGAAGTCAAATAACACAAATAAATCAATGTATGGGAAACATTGGTAATGTATCGAAATATCGGAAATGTGTTTAAAAATCATATCACCGTTATTGAAAAAATATATATCGCGATACATATTGATATTGAATTATTGTCCAGCCCTATTCTGTTCCTTAAAAAAAACCTGCCACTTACTTTTGAAAAATAATGTGAACTGATTGACGGCCTTTTGTACTTTTTATCTTGCAAAAATTATTGCAAAAGTAAAAACATGCTGTACAAATGCTCTAAGAAACATCCTTAACTAATGGCTTATGAACACTTACACTTACAATTATTGTGTTGCTCACAATGATTAGACAGTTCACTATTATATTTCACTGTGCACTTTTGATTGTTATACAACAGTGAACATTGCTTCACAGTGTTATGTTATAAAGATTTGTTCAGTGAAATTAGTTTGTAGCTTTTTTGACAACTTTGTGACAGGTTGATAAAGAATTTTTTTTTTCATTTATTATTATTATTATTATTAATAATAATATTGTTTTATTATGCCCTTGGTTTGGTTATGGAAGTTATTAGATACTGTGAAAATTGTTTGTACTTTCACAACCTTGTGACAAGCAGAATTTCTTTTTTTGAGTTACAGTTGTTCATAATTTTAGGACAGCTTCTCTGTAACTATTAGTCTCACTGTGTCATTACTTGGAAAACTGCCACATCCCAAAAAACAGGTATCCGTATCGGCAAGTACCAGGAAAAAACTATCGGTACTCGTACTCTGTCTTTAAAAAATGGTATCGGTGCATCCCTAGTTTGTATACAGCGGGCAAGTCTTCTTCCCCATTTTTAGTGTATCTCTGTGGCAGAATTACAGCACCACATACTGGTCTGGCATGTGGTTTCGGTGGTTTTGTGTGTACACAGTGTTTACGGAAGAACGAGGGAAAAAAAAGATTGGATATCGATAAAGATTGGATCGCTTCATGGGGATGAGCCCTAAATCTTTTTTTTTTTTTAAAGAAGAAGATAACTGGATTGATAAACATTTCGGATGCGTAGCGAATATTTGCTTAACCTAGACTAAAACTAGCGAATGCGCTAAAGTTTTGCAAGTTTTACACAAATTCGCCCCCTCAGAGAGTAACAAGCTTTTGACTTTTGTAAACCTTTGTCAGCTGTCATCGCTACATCTCTGGTTTACCAAAAGTTGATCAGTTAAATTTTTTTCAAAACTTGGCACAGACGTTTGTTGTCAATTAAAATTTCTAGCCATGACAGATGGTCTTACAGTCACGATGAAAACAAAGCAGCTCAGAGATGTCGGAGTACAAGCGTGATAAATGTACGGCGGTATTTCCCTATCAGCAATGAGCTGTTTCAAATACATTCCGATTCATTTTGTGAAAATTATACACGTTTTATATCCTCTCTCCTCTGTGAGCCCATGCTGCTGCTTTGCGATGCAGCTCAGGTGCCAGGAGGCTCAATTCTCACTTAGTTCTTCCTGCTTTCAAGCCGCTCTCCTTGGAGCGTGGCGGGAACGCATCTGATGTTGAAATAATCCATTACATTTGATCCTTCACGCTGTGCCGTTCGTCGTGTCGGAAATTTTTACAGTACTTCCCGACTGTATGTTCAGCCCAAAGGACATCAAAAGGAACGTCAGACCAGCGAGCATATGTATCACTGTCAAGAAACCATTTCTCAACTCCGCCGGGACCGTTTTTATGCCTACACTGCAGACATGGCAACCTCGGCGTGTTTTATATTCAAATCAGGGCGGCTCTGGTTTTAACTGTGAAGTATGGGAGTATTATAGTGTGTGTGAATGCATCTTTCCTACATTAATATGGTGCCTTAGTTAATCTCCCCACATCTGGCGTACCATAAGGCGGTGCGCACTTGACAATGTGTTTGCTTTGCTCAAGTGGCTATGGGCCGTGATTAATTGAACCTCAGTGAGAGGGTCCGGGCTCCACTAATGTAGTCTTCATCACCTCAGCCGCACAACTTGGCCCCTAAACTGAAATGTCAACACCCAGCCACCCACAGCCCGATGTGCACTCTGAAGATTAAAAACCATTTCCATCCCGCCAACAGGACTTTGTGTATAAATGTAGCTTTTCATATTGTCAGAGATGGAAAAGTTAAGCATAACATACAGTCAGCTGGCTATTATTGAAAAATATAAAAGACTGGGTGGATCAGGACTTATTTACTTTGCAATAATAATATAAAATACTGATTTGATTTGACATAATTCATATCATATTAAAGCTATGCCACTATTACTTCCTCTAAACAGATTGTTTTCTCTTTCTACATACAGCAGAGAAAACAATCTGCTTAGTAACAAGACAAACACTGCAATAATATAATATGTACATTATTAATTCGCCAAGTAACATTTTTATGGACTAGTGAACTACCATATTTATCTACAACATAATGTATTTTTCTATTTTATATGTAAATTTGTAAACTGTATTTGTATGAAGCTTTTTGTTGAAGCATACTTTGATAATTGTGTTGATAAATGGCCGTTACACTAGGGTCATTCCATGTCAAATCAACCCAATTTCAAAAAGTTCCCCGGCTCAAATGTTTGATTTTGCTAATATTTTTTCTGAAGAAAGATAGACATGTATAGTGATGAAAGCCAAAATATTAAATGTCATGGATGAATATTTACTGAGTAATCCACTATTTTGTAGAGGGGGGTCAAAATTGCAATTTTCACCTGAGATTCAGAGCCAAATTACAGGGCGTTAAAAATGTCTTCAGAAAGATGGCAGCATCACAATGTTACTTTTGCAGATTGGTAGGTCTATTAGTAAAATCTCTTGACTTTAGCAATCTTTGCTGCATTATGTGCCAATGGTGACCATTAAAAAAAATGGGGAAACAGCACTTTTCAAGTTTTTTCTCCAAAGTCTGCGTGCCTGTAACTGAAGAAGTATTCAAGAAGATCAAGAAGATATCTTGATGCCCTTTTAGATATTGGGTCTTAACAAACTTTCCTTTGGGCATCTTTATTTTTAAGGCCTTATATGGTTCGGTTCCAGAGATATTGGAATTTGAATATGGCTTCAGGAGTAAACTGTTCAAATGTACACATTTTCAGTGGTCAAAACCCAAATGTGGGTCAGTTTGAAAAGATGAGATACTTCTTTTCTTTTAAAGAGGAATGTCTGAAGAACAAATAATGTTGAAACTAGAGATGTATCTTTTTTTCCTTCTGTCAGAACAACTGCATTGAACATACCTGTCTGAGTGCCTTAAATATACTTTTTCCAAAGTTTGAGTGCATATAACTCAAGAAGTATTAAAGATATCGCAATATGATTTTAGATTCTAGTTGTTAATAAACTTTTCTTTTGGCCCTATATCATTCAGACCCAGAGATATGGGGATCTCAATGAGGCTCCATGTCCAGATTGTTGAATATTACCCATTTTCAGTGCTTGAAAACCAAATGTTAGTCACTTTGTAATCAGCTGATACTTGTTTAAGCTGATACTATTACTTATTTAAAGAACAATGTCTAAAGAAGAAATAATGTTTAAATTAGAATTGTATCTTGTTTCCCT